>JANIIA010000010.1:33636891-33655973 GCA_027478495.1 Erythroxylum alaternifolium | reverse complement strand
CCAAATCGGAGTTAAGAGCAACAAGTTATGACAGTTTAGGTTTAAGTAGTTGGATTCCGGCAAGTGGGTTCTAACAATCTCAACCAAGTGATATCAATTGCCTCCATGCTTACCTTTCAAGTGATAATTATCACTAAATGTTACAGACCTATAAGTAGCTAAAAAGCCCTTTTTACATGCATTGAACTGTATATATCAAATCAAATATACATCTTGTATACTTTATTATAAAAGAATTACCTGAGTTGTACTTTAATATGGCTAATCCATAGCTTCTTAATTTCTCAAATTGCTGACCCTATTTACCCGTCAATGACTCTAATGCAAAATTCTTCTCCTATATTCCTTCTTATTCGTAATCTCAACATTAAAGTACCTTAGAAGTGCATACTTAAGCTCATTAATATCATATATAGGGCTATCTCTAAAATATGAGAGGTATTTCTTTGTAATCCAAAGCACCTTATATTTTTTGTTTCAGTATTTTTTAACATACTCATAAATGGACTGATATGTCTTGATTTGAAATGCAGTACAATATTGTGATGGAGAAGCATATATTCTCCACCCACATCCCTTATTACAAATTATAGTTACTTTAGATTTCTCATTCGCACACATATATGTTATACTAGAGCATGTATAAATGCATTAACTGAATCAAATAACATACCATCTTTTTAAATTAATTGGCCTTATCATATCAATATATGCTTGAAATTTTAGAAACTTAAGCTCATCTAAGTCTTCATATGATGAATTTGTTTGCATTTTTATAATATTACCTATTGGGAAATCTTATGCACCAGCATAAAGAAACTTATTAACTTTTTTAGTAGACTCTTCAGTAACCACCTCATTAAATATGACTTTTAAATGAAATGAACTAGAATAATCAAAGTGATTAACTGCTTTTTGTGACCCTCATATTTTGGATCATCAAGCCCACTATTATTTGAAAAATTTATGGGTGTATGAACCTCACTCTCCTTAGAAGTAAGATATTCATCCTTTATGGTATCACAATCACCTTCTTCACCCTCTCTAACAACAAAAATAGTAGCATCATAATCAACCTATTCACCCTTTCCTAAGCATTCTTTTTTATATCTCAATAAGGGATAATCAACATTATTTATAAATACATCCACAATATTATAGCCATTTTTAATTACACTAACAATGTCAATGATGTATGCCTAACTTTTTAAATCTCTAATGTTATCCTTAAAGGCTTGAGGAGATTTATAACTAAATTCTAAAACCTCTCAATAACCAAAATCTGTTGTTGTATATACAAATTAAAACATGGTCAAAGGACCTACCTCTACTCCAAAGTTATACATTTTCCTCCTTCGTAATGTATAGTAGATCTAAATTTGAAGGTGGCATTATGCCAAAACTGAAACTCAACTATTGGGTGACCCAATAAAAAAAACATAGTATTTGTTAAGTGAACCAATAATAAAATGAAAAAGAAGGTTGATTAAAGTAATACAAAAAGAGAATAATTAATTTTTATTTGGTTATGAAGAAATGAATCACATTCGAAAAATCCTTCCCAAAGGTAAATCTAAACCAACTAGTAACAATTCACTTAATTGTGCGTAATTAATTAGCTTTAATCAATATTGAAACGTGTGCTTCCCAACTAATTAAAAATCTTACTTTCCTCAAGATATTTGGCAAAATTTTCAATAAATTTGACCATTTAATTCAGGTTCTTATGCTCTACAAAATGTTCAACAAATTTGCTAGCAGTCATGATTAGAGAAAATTAACTAAAATAAGGTCTTTAATGCAATAACAAAGGGTTTAATACAATAATAAAAGTTTAATATGAACTAAAGCAACATAATAGGCATTCAAAGATTAACTAGAAGGAGAACAGTATATAAAAAAAATCAGTAAATGGATAAATAATGAAAGTTTGGTATAACAAAATGGTCTCTTTCTTTAGTTTTTTTAACAAAAATTAATGACAAGAGATTTTTTACAAAAAATTTAAAATACAAGGGTTTTTTTTGAGAATTTTAAGAATTAGAAAGTTTTTTAAAGGTTCCTCAAACCACATAGGAGATTTATGTCTTTTACTCTATAATATATAAATTATTATGTATATTTGAAATTTTATTTAATAGGAATCTATGTTATATATTCATGTATATATATACAATAACAACAACCTAGTAAAAATCTGACTGATAAGCGAAATTTGGAAAGGTCTAATTGTACGTAACCTTACTCATAACTAGTATATATAAGTAATATCATTAATGAATTTAATTACTCCCTTAGAACCTGAGCTCTGGTATCAAGGCTAATCGTTATTCTATAACCAATCTTTGTTTGGAATATTTATTATAGATGATATCTAACCTACAAAACAATTATGTAAATATTCCTTTGTTTTCATAAAACTCTTCTACCTCCTCAAAATTATGCTTTATAAAAATTTTATGAAATAAAGTGACTTATCTTATTTAATCTTTGATCTTATTATTATTTTTATTTACTCTCTCACTGCAAATATCATAATTTATAATGAATTAATTTTGTCCCTCATAATAATCATATTTACTTTTTATTTTCTATATCTGTATTCTAGCAATTAACAATCTCTAATATTCTAACTTTTATATTTATTCTACTAACAACTCCTGGCAACTAACTTCTAACATTTAGGGCCAAGGTTTTAGAGGGTTAAAGACTTTGTAATTAAATTTATTAAGGAGATTAACTTTCTTTCTACTAAGGATGAGTGGCCTTACTATAACTCCTCCTTAGACAATAAACTCGTTGGTCAACTCATAACTCATAGTTGGAGAAACCTAATCTTCTTAAAAATGAATTTCTTTATAAGAACTAAGTTCATCTCTAGTACCTCTACCTTTACTACTAGTGATAGGATGTTTAATAATAAATAAATAAATAGTGATAGAAAACTTTGAAAAGTTTATTAAGAGTTAAAAAATTCCTAAAATTTAAAAGAACAAATAAAATTTAAATTCCTTTAGAAAATCGACCATATTATTAAAATAGAAGGAATATAAAGAATAAAACAATTTGTAGACAATAAGTAAAAAATGAAAAAGCTTTAGATTTTATAATAATGCTTCTACTTCCATGACTGATTTAGTCTATAATACCATTTATAATAATTATCATAAGAAAAGATTTGCCAATCTATTCAATTTCTGATGTATTAAGCTCTAGAATCAAAGGAGTAAATTATAATAAAAAATATTCCATAACTTATCTTAAAAAGATACACAAAATTATGAACAATGAATAATGAATTGCTTATGTTAGAAAAATATTTTGAGTTAATAAAAAATATTTCCATTGATATTTTTACTCTTTGTATAATAAAGATAAAATATTATGGTTCTTTAATCACTTTTTAGAATAAAAATAAAAAACAAATTTAACAAAGTTACTAAAAATTTATGTAAAACTATAAAATAGATATCTTTTTCTTTGATTGGTTTGAAATTTATATTCATAAAAATAAAATAGAATATCATTTTGAATCTCTCTCAAATGATAATAAAATAAAAACTTGAGAATATTGAAACACATTATTAATATCAAAGAATAAAATTTCTAGTATATTTTTAGATATTAAAATTCTACTCAAAGAAATTATTCAACTATTACAAAAGAAATTATTTATATTATATTATATATACATTTTAAGAACTAACAATCTTAACTTTTATGTTTTGCTAATAACAACTCTTAACTTTTGACCTTTAACATATATTTTTTATTAGAAGGTCAGCCTTTAAGCAACTGATGAGATTATTTTTTGGTGACTAAAAAGTCACGAGTTCGAGTCACAAAAACAACTTTTTAGTAAAACATAAAGAAAAAGTTGCGTATAATTGATGACTATTTTTTGACCCTTACAAAGCAGAGAATCTTGTGCACCGAGTTTGCAATTAGCCCTATTTATGTTTTATTATTGGATAGTAAAAAACCACTCTTTACTTTTATTATTGTTATTTTTTATTTTTTTGACAATACTTTTATTATTGTTATTATTTCTTGTTTTATTGATAATATTTTAATGCTTATTTATACAAGTGCTGACTTTACTTTCTAGATGCTTGTTAAAACAAAGTAATAAAACGATTAAATATAGAACATTTTAGGTTAGAATAATAATAATAATATTGACACGGGCTGGTCGATTCAGTCGTTGGTCTTAAAAAGATAAACTAATCCAAGGCCCAGGCATATGAAGGTCAGAAAGGCCCATGCTATTTGGGATCAAATGTCTTCGGGGTAAAATGGAGAACATAGCAGAAGCGCGAGAATTACGATATTTTGAAGTGAAGCACAAAATTAATTTCCCTCCATCAGGATTCCCGACGATTGCATCATTAAAGAAACCAAATTTAGAATCAAAGTAAAGGTCTGTTATTGATTTTAGAATTTGGGGATTTGGTTTCTAGGGTAGGGTTTTCCACTGCCATTCACTCGCTTCATTTCAGGTACTTGCTTTATTTTGTTTTTTGTCATTTCTCGATCTGTTGGTTTCATTTTTGTCCTGATGTTCGTTGCTTAGTTAGTTAATTGCTTCCATTTTCATTATTGTTCTGATGTTAGTTGCTTAGTTAGTTAATTGCTTCCATTTCTTCGATATTTTCTAAAACGCGTTAATTTTAGAATTATTTCCAAGTTTCTTTTTTCTTTCCTTTTAATCTTTGTTCAAGTTTCGTGCCCTAGGGATTTATAATGGCAGTCTTCCACAATCCTAACCTTGTCTGTGGCTTTTCTCTATTCTTACACTATAACTGCGACGGCAAGAGGATGTAAGAGAATGAGGAGTTACTTGAGCTTTTCTGTTTTCTGGATTACTAAATGTGAATACCTGTAGAATTCTTTCTGTTTTTAAGTTTGTGGTAATGTTTTCAGGCAGCTTTGACATGGATTCCATAACGCAAGCTTTCCAACACCGTGCGCTTTCTGTGAAATTGTGGCCGCCTAGTCAGAGTACGAGGCTAATGCTTGTGGAACGGATGATCAAGAATCTCACCACTCCATCAATAATCTCCAGAAAGTATGGGCTGTTGAGCAAAGAAGAGGCTGAGGAGGATGCCAAGGAAATCGAAGAGCAGGCTTTTGCTGCAGCAAACCAACACTTTGAGAAAGAGCCCGATGGAGATGGAAGTTCTGCAGTTCAGATTTATGCTAAAGAATCCAGTAAGCTTATGTTGGAAGTTCTCAAACGGGGTCCGAAGGTGAAGGAGGATGGAGAGGCAACAACAACTGAGAAAACTGCTGCTATTCCTGGAAATGTTTTTGATATATCTGGTGGTCGAAGGGCATTTATCAGTGTGGACGAGGCCGAAAATCTTCTGAAACCACTCAAGGAGCCTGGAAACTCATATACTAAGATATGTTTTAGCAATAGAAGTTTTGGATTAGACGCTGCTGCTGTTGCAGAACCCATACTGTTGTCGATAAAAGATCAATTGACAGAAGTGGACTTATCAGATGTGGTAGCAGGAAGATCAGAGTCGGAAGCTCTTGAAGTCATGAAATTGTTTTCATCGGCCCTGGAAGGTAGTAACTTGAGGTGTCTGAATCTTTCAAATAACGCATTGGGGGAGAAGGGTGTCAGAGCATTTGGGGCCCTTCTCAAGTCACAGAATAATCTAGAGGAACTTTATCTGATTAATGATGGAATATCTGAGGAAGCTGCACGTGCTGTTTGTGAACTAGTTCCTTCTACTGGTAAGCTTAAGGTCCTTCATTTTCACAATAATATGACTGGAGATGAAGGTGCAATTGCAATTGCTGAGATTGTGAAAAAATCTGCCGTGTTGGAGGATTTTCAATGTTCTTCGACCAGAATAGGTGCAGAAGGTGGTGTTGCCCTTGCTGAAGCACTTGGAACGTGTAGACATTTGAGGAAGCTTGATCTTCGTGACAATATGTTTGGTGCGGAAGCTGGAATTGCTCTCAGTAAAGTGTTAGTTGCATTTGCAGATCTTACCGAGATTTATCTCTGTTATCTAAACTTGGAAGATGAGGGCGCAGAAGCACTTGCTGGTGCTTTGAAGGAATCTGCTCCATCGCTTGAAGTTCTGGAAATGGCTGGAAATGACATCACTGCCAAAGGTGCCGCATCATTGGCAGCCTGTATTGCTGCCAAGCAATTTCTTACCAAGTTAAATCTTGCTGAGAATGAGCTGAAGGATGAAGGTGCTATAGTGATTGCTAGGGCAATAGAAGCTGGTCATGGTCAGTTGAATGAAGTTGACTTGAGCACTAATGCCATAAGAAGGGCGGGGGCAAGGCTTTTGTCACAAGCTGTTGTGCAGAAGCCAGGGTTTAAATTGCTAAATATCAATGGTAATTTCATATCTGATGAAGGGATTGATGAGGTGAAGAATATATTCAAGAATTTGCCTGATGTGCTTGGACCTTTGGATGAAAATGATCCAGAAGGTGAAGATTTTGATGAGGAGGCTAAAGAGGAGGACGCTGATAATGAGGATGAATTGGAATCAAAGCTTAAAGGTCTTGAAATCAAGCATGATGAATAGGATTTTGGTACTTCTAGTCTGTTGCCTCGGCATTTTGAATTTCAAACTCATCTGTTGATCATTTACGCCTTCAATTTACGAACTTGCTTCTCCGCAAGGTAGTCCAGCCACAGGTGTAGTCACCAGTTTTAGGTCTGAGAGTTGTTCTCTTTTCCCGTCGGAATTTTAACTAGTAAGCTTAATTGTGAATCTTTCACATATCTAGGAACTGGTTCTAATTTTAGAATTTCTGTAGCTTTGGTGTATTGTTTCTTACTTCTTGCCAGTATGTCGTCTTTCATTTACATCTTTGTCTCGTGAATTCAGGAAATGCATTAATAGTTCCCAAGTTATACTCTTGAAGATAACTTGTTTGCATGTTTGAGTTAGAACACATTAATAGTGGTTTATGTTAGACCTGTACAAATTGAGCTAGCCCATATGATGGTATTGAGTTAAGTCTGAAAATTAAAGGATCTGAATTTTAGGAATCAATTAATAGATTGGAGTTATTAATTTTTATTCATATAATCACTGGTGAAGAGAATAGAAGATACAAATTTTTTAAGGGTTTTGTATATGTTATATCTTTAGTATTTTGTTTATGAATTAAAATTTATGTTCATTTGTATAATTTTACATTGAATTATAAGTTTTATCTAATAAGAAATCTTCAAGGTTTTTGAACTTTTGACAAATAAAGGAAAAGTTGTTTTGATAATTTTTTGCATGGGGGTAGGGGATCTTAAAGAAGAAAAATGACATATTTAAATGTTTATTTGAGAGTGTAGATTATGATATGCTTTCTTGGGTCTTTTTGATACTTGATTGCTAAGTTTGTAGCTCTAACTATTGGGTTTATGTTAATGTTAGCCTGTTGGGTTTTAACTGGTGCTTGTCAATTGTTGCTAAGTAATCATTTTTTTAAAGGTAAATTATAACAAAAAATCTTGATTTTTAATTATTTTATAATATTAATTTGAACTTTTAAAAATAATACTAAAATATTTAAGTCATATAAATTAATTGGACATATAGTAGACATGTGACTAATTAGTGTCACATTAGAATTAATATTAATATTAAAAATATAAATATGAAACCCTAAAATTCTTCTATCCGTGAAACCCTCAAAGGTTAGCTTTCATCACAGTCGTCGACTTTAATACATAAGTACGTACATGCTAAAAGTTGATGAGAGTACCGTGGGATTAATGTAGGATAGAATCAAGTAAAACTTTATGATTTCTTGAAGCGTACAGGCTTTATTGTGAAATTAACCTGCTCAAAACCTCAAAGCATGAAAACATGATGAAGTTCTTCACATTTTGGGTTGATACAGCCAACAGGAAATTTTCTTATTGAGCTGTTCACCTCTGCTACTCTTGTACAATAAGCAATTATACTAGCTTTATTTTTTCTTCAATTTTCTAGTTTGCTGATCTGGGTAATTCTAATTTGTGAAGCTAATGGCATCCTCTCTTTTGTCCTTCAATTTTGATCATTATGACTTCAACCCCAATTCCTTCTTCGAAGAAGGGGCCATTTCAAGAAAGTCCAAGAAACCTAAATTGGAGGAGCTGATCTTAAGGACATTGACGAGCCTGACTTTGATGGAGACCCAGGAGTTTTGGGAAGTGACGGAGCATGTTGATGAGGTTGTTTTGCTCTCATATAGGTCAAGGAAAGGCTAGCCTTTTTAGGATTTTAGGGATAGAGGAATAGGTTTCATTTTTATGTTTTTTAATTTTAATGTTAGTTCTAACACGACACTAATATACCGTATTTGCCATGTGTCCAAGCCATGTTAGCATTGTTAATTGGATGGTTAACAAGAAGTTATTTTTATAAAAAATTGGAAATTAGAATATTTTAACACTTTTAAAAATTCATATTAATATTACAAAATTGAATAAATTTCAACATATTTTATAATTTACCCTTTTTCTTTGAACTTTCAAACGAATTGGTGGTTCACTTGGACGTATTTTGTTTCTTTCGATACACTCAATATAATGACAAAAGATGAATGAAAACCTAGTATGAAGATGTAGTTACACGATTATACATAACCGTCATTAATCTCAAACGAATGATTCCTTGTAATTATGACAAGTAGAAGTGTTTGGTAGTATAAATTCAGATAAATTGGTATTTTTATTTAATAAGATTAATTTTAATTGTCATTAATATAAGTTTATTTTTATTGTATAAAAAATAATTAATTATTTTTAATGTAAGTAACTAGAATGACATGTTTTGGTTTATTATATGATAATTCTCATAAAAAAACACAAAAACTTATAATAATGAAAGTTAATTTTAATTGTCATTTTTATAAGTTTATTTTTATTATATAAAAAATAATTAATTATTTTAAATGTAAGCAACAATAATGACTGGTTTATTATATGTTAATTCTCATTAAAAAACACAAAAACAATTGGAAACAAAAAAGTTGCGGCCTATTGTATGGAGCAATTGTGTTGGGAAATAATTTTATGTTCAAGCTACAAGTGATACTTCTCACTTATTTTATAATTTAGAACAATGTCCAATGAAAAAGTAGAATGATATAAATCAACAAGTGAATGGAAATATATCAAAATTTGATAGTATTTTTGCATTAAAAATATGAAATGTGATCATATTGAATTGCATTGGACAATTAACATGATAATTATTGCTAATAATCTTCCTTTTACTTTCATTAAATTGCTTGGATTTAGATATGTGATGAGCCCTGCCAATTCCTCAACATATCAAGCAATTTACAAAGTTGCTTTCAAACTTAATATAACGTCTTATATTGGTCGAGAAATAGAATCAATTACGAGTTATTTAAATCTCATGGTGTTAATTTGCTTGACTTTTGATAATTGGAAAATTGAAGTTTCAAAGGATGAATATGCATGCATTACTCCTCCTTTTATTGATAGCAATTGAAAATTACAAAAAAAGGATAATTCTTTTTAAGGAATTAAATCGTCCTTATAATGGATTATCATTTGTCAATGAAATAACTCTTTGCTTCTTTTAATAGAAAGTTGATAAAAAGATCTTATCGAGCTTATCAGACAATACTTCTTGTAATGATAATGTAACTAACTTTCTTAAGTTTCATCTTATTACAAATGGTTTATTTTTTTGCAATGGGCAACATTTTCAAGTAGATGTATTTGTCATATTTTGAATCTTATTATGTAAGCATGACTAAAAATGATTGATGATTCTATTGCTAAAATTTGAAATGGGTTTAAGAATTTGAATAATTTTATTCCAAAACTATAGTTCTTTGAGATGGCTTCTAAAAGTTTCATTTGAATGTCATGAAGAAATTAAGGATTGATGTATATCTAAGGTGGAACTCTACCTATATTATGATCAATCGTACTTTGTATTATAACCATGTTTTGATTTACAGGGGACAATTAGATAAAATTTTCTTTAATTTAAATGTTTACACTAAGGGTATATAAACATTTATAAACATTTGAAAGATGCTACAGAAAACCTTCTCCATTTATGGCTAGTATGGTCAATGAGATGCCTGACAAGTATTAGTCAAAATACTCTTTACTATTATCACATGTTTTTGTTTTTGACTTGTGCTACATATTGGCTTATCTTCACTTTTGCTACTTTATACTTTATGACATTTTCGAAACAACCTCTCCACTAATTAGGGTACGTACTATTGGATATCCACAGACCCTGCGTATCAACGGGTTTTATATTAAGTGTTGTTGTTGTTGATACTTTATGACAATTCCACTGTGACTAGTTTTATTGAATAAGAGAAGACTTTACTCATGATACTTGAGTGTTACATAAGTAATAGAGAGGACAATATCACTTAAAATTTTAAATATATTTTTAGCTCAAATAATAATAAAAGAATTGGGAGCTCTTAGGAATCTTATTATAAAAAGTATTTGAAATCAACGTTTCATTCTAAACTTAAGCAATCTAAATTAGATATTTATTTGAAATAGTTTATCATGAATCAAGATAGTGACTTTGATGTATTAGAATATTAAAATATAACTTCTAAAGATTAATTACTTTGAGTATATTAGCTAAAGATCTTGTAATATTCTTTCCTATTTTTATAATGCCTCTAAAATATGTTTCTAGTTTGACTAAAAAATTGTAAGTTCGATCTCCTAATTCACTTAAATTAAATACAATAGAATCTCTCATTACTTTTGAGTAAGATTGGTAGTAGGTTAGGTTGGGCTGGGCTAAGGCTCAAGATATACGAGCCTAATCAAGCATTAGGGGCCAAGCACTTTTTTAATTGTTTAATTTTATATTATTTTATTTAATCTAAAAATTAAGTATCTTTTAATAAAATATTTCATCCAAATTTCAATTAATTAAAACTACGACTGATATATAACATGAATTTTACTTATTTTTAAAATAATTTATAAAAATGTGGATAATTATTTTAGATATATTAATGAACTTCTCCTGTTGTACATATAAATTTAAAAATATTCAATAAAAATATACTGTATCAATTGGTAAATATATTTGTTAAAAGAAAAAAGATTTTTAAAAAATTTTATAACATACTTTATTATCGTAATACTCAATTTTATAAAAAAGTTAATATGTGTCATTTTATAAAATTTTTTTATAACTCGTTCATTTTAAAGAAGCCTAATATTATAGGCCTTAAGTTCAATTTTTAAATATAGCATTGAGTCTTCTAAATTACTCATTTTTGTCAAATTAATCTCAATTGTACTGAGGAATCCATATACATTTCATTTCTTTATTAAATCAATATTGGTAAGTCCAATATCTTGCTTTTGGAAAAAATAATTAATATATTTTGCTTAATTTTTCAAAAATCAATGTTACTTTAAAAGATTATCTCTTTTTTGTTACTAAAATGGTGCTTCTTCCATTCAAAATATGAAAGAATGATACCAATTCATGAGTCTGTATATGCAACAAGTGTCGATATGTTATTTTCAAAATCTTATTATTTTTCAAGATCATAGCGCTATTATGATCCAAATGAAAAAAGATTAAAAAACATCAATTATAGTTAGAGATTGAAGTTGAGCTAATAGGCAAAGACAACAATATATAGTTGTGTTTGTTAACCTGCATAAAACCACACAAGTAAAGTTTTATATCGTCAGTTTTGAAAAACCAAAGCAATAATATGAAACATAGTAAATTGAGAAGTAATGGTTAAAGAAAACAAATCCACAGTAAAGGAAAAGGGCTAGTTAATCGTTATAATGAGGATCATCATTAATTCACATTATGTCATTTACATGTAGAAATATTATTATAATATAAATTATGCTAGATTATGCAATAATTCCATTAAATGAATATTTAATATAAGATAATTAAAAATTAAATATACTTTCATCTTTGAATATTTGTTTGAAGAAATTTTTAGTTGAGAGACTAGTCTATGTACATATATCAATATAAAAAAGACAACATAAGATAGTATAATATATGATTGTTAAAATATTAAGGTAAACAAAACTAATATATGATAAAGAATAGAGTATACTTTGAATATCATCATCACCTAGTTGACCTCGGGCACACATAAGGGCTACCACAGTATTAGGATGAAGTTAAGCACAATGAGGACTAACAATTTTATCACCATTGAACCAGAGCATGTGGAGGAGTAATTATCCTATTGCCAGTATTAAAAGCAAACTCCAAAACAATAGTAGATACAGGAATTGCTAAGAGGTCTTATGCAATTGCTTGCACATTTAGAAAAAGCATTTCCATTTGTCTTCCACTATATCAATACATGAAATTGAACATTTTCAACTTCGAGCACAATAACTACCTCCAAATAATTGTTCAACTCCATCCTAATGTAAGAAGTCCTGGCTATTTTTTTTATGTATTGTGTGAATTCAAGACTCATAGTAGTCATATGAACAATAAACAAAGTTGAATTTGAAGCTGATACTAAACTATTGGGATCTTGATCTTTGCCCAATTGTAGTTAATAATCATTAAACATATCATACTAGAATTGTGTAATAATATCAACATGCTCTTGAGCGTAAACACTATACAAATTTTCATAATAAAAATATAGCTCCTCCATCTTATATCTCGGTCCAATATAGAAATGACCGCCATAGTTTATTTGATCATATGCCAATAAGAATTGAGTTTTTCCGTCATTTGCTTTTCCATAACTTAGATCACCTCACTGGAATTAAATATCCAATTAGATAAAGCTCATTTAATCTCAAGTATGTTACTACATCATATGTGCAAAGTTGGATATTTTGTTCTTAAGAATAACTCAGTAACATTATAAAATATCTCTAACTTTACACAAAATGTTTTAGTTAACTCCTATTACTCTTCTGTCGATAGATAAGTACATTGAGAACCTCTTTGTTTTATCCTGTTGAACACCTTAACATGCTTGGTTGCTGATTCCAATATCTTGAATTTCAAATTCCATGTAGTAAGAGAATCCAAAACCAATTTCTTTGTGCACAGAATGCATAATTATTGTGCAATTTCTTTAAATTTTTTTCACTCTTTGGGTATTGCATTCCAATACACTACGTTATTCTAGATCAACTCAACCATTTATTTTATCACCTCTAAACCATCATTCATAATCAAATTCACAATATGCATAAAATAATGCATATGAAATAATCTTCCACTAATTAATAAACTCCAAACCCACAACTTTTTCTTTAATTTTCTATTATTGTGTCATTTATGCTATAGTTATTAAGAGTTATGGTTGAGAGTTTGGTGTTAATGTTCCAATCCATCAAGCACTCCACTAACCTGGTTGCCAACCTTTCAATTATATGCGACGTCAAAATGTAAATAAAATTTTCATTTAAAAATATAAAAATATTAATAATAACATAATAAATAAATATATAAATGATAATAATATTAAAGAATATAAATTACCTTAGTGTCAACTATATAGAGTCTAATCATTGTCAATGTTGCATGTCGTCACTGCCATATAACCTTTCTTTTAGTTTTTAGTCATCCACATATCTGATGTGATGACTACCCGTCCTTGAATACTTGACAATATCTTTAATGTTTATTTCTTTTAATCGTCATAAATCTTGAAAATGTTTTTCTTTGTGGTATTTTGAATTTGGATTGGATCGTAAAGGTCAGTTGGAGCGAGGTAAGCATCATCTTTAATTTTTTGCTATCGACGATAGAGAGTGATTGTTCTTTCCCAATGATCATCTTACCTATAAAAAACTTTGATTTGCTATTGTCATAAAATGTGGAAGTTATTTCATTCTTCCCACTCAATACGTTAGGGTTTAAAAATGTTTAACCTTTTAATATCATTTCCTTTTTGTTGCACGATTCTATGTGTTTCTACAAATGAGAGGTTCCACCTTTAAAACTCCTAGTCAACATCTTGTGATAATGTTTACATAAGCCTTTTCATCTCCATCCCTTAATTTAGTCTTATTGAAGCGATTTGAAACATCACTTCTCAATGAACTTGTTTCTTCAACCTGAATCATTTCTTCATTTAGTACTAAATTAGAACTTTTAAATGGTATATTGTCTGATAACGGATTAGATCTTTCTACTGAAGGAATACACTCATCCATCTGAAATAATCAAAATATATGAACATATAAGTTATTTATGGACACTTACATGAAACAAACATCACATTAAGCTAAAGCAAAAAAAGAATATTGTTATGCATTTATGCATGAGTTCTTAGTTACCATATCATGCGTGTGGATGATGATGATGTGTGCATATAGTGAGTTTTAATATTAGGTGTAAATGTTACAGAAAAAATCTAACCTTATGGTTTAGAAAGGGTAAAAAAATATCATTATCATATACAAACCTATAGATAAGACTTGTCATCAATTAATTGAACAACCTTTTGGGTTAATTGTATTATTAAAATAGGAAAAGGGGATCTTAAATAGTATTTAATAATTTATCACCAATTCAACTTCTATGATAATATAAAAATTAATCATAATGAGTTAATACTTATTACAAATTAAGGTTCAAAGGACACTAAGTACTTTGTATGGGAAACCCAATAATTGTTCAACCTCGCCAATGTGTTTGAAAATTAGAGCACCTTTACAGGACATAAGGTTGCAATCATTCCAATACAGATACAAAAGTAGGAGAATATTTATAACTTTCAAACTATATAACATTGTAAAGAAATCTTCCAACCTTAATTTTGAAAAGTGGATGGCATAAGATTTTCAGACCCATAAATCTCATCGAAGGAAAATTATAAGTCTAGCAAAACTAAAGCAAAGAATCAACCTTATCTGGAAAAGGATATGTTATATTTTTCATTTTTTCTTTGGAAACATATATAATGAGAATTAGTAAGACAGAGTCACCAATGTTCATCATCAAAAGCTATAACTACAAATTTTTAATTGTTTATTCTTAAAGTCTCGAGCATGCTTGGGATGGTTTATCATAAACTCTTCTGTCATCTTAAGTTCATTCACTACACTTCATGCTTTATGTATAAGTTGGTGCTTGAAGCAACCATTAATTATTCAAAAAAATATAGGTTCAAATAAGATAGGATGTACATTTATTATGGTTATTGACTAACAATACTATAGAAATACTTGCTTAAAACTGGAAAAGAATAAAAGTAATGTAGGCATTAAACTATAGAAGATGACTTAATATGAAAAACACATAATGAGGAAGATGAGACATGCTTTCATATAGTGATGAAACACATGTTTTGAAAGGAATTCTATGTATTCAACATTCAAAAAAGGAGCACTAACTTCGAAACAAACTTTTCAATACTTGGATGAAGATTTTTTTATGGTGTTGTAGTTGGTTAATCATGAAAAGATAACATGTCAAATATTCATTTTGACGATAATAATAGACATAACATAACAAAGTCATATGACTCCAATACTGGGCAATAATATTACTTCATCAATATTAAACCTAATATCAAATTCAAGTTAATATGTTCGGTCTTTAGACCTTTAAATATGTATTTTATGAATAAAGGGTCTCAAATTTCAGATACCATATGTATCCTATTTTAGATAAAACCATTTATTCTAAAAGTAAAGCACTAAAAGGAGTTTTTCTTAAAAGATTTTGCAAGGGGGTGTAGACCATGAGGAAATTATAATTGAAGGGAAGACTGAGGCAAAAGTGAGGAGTGAAGGAACTAAGAATGCTAGGAGTAAAGGGTAGCTGGTGTAGTGAGTCAACAATCGATAAAGATGAGAAGCAAAGGAAGGCAAATGAGGACTAGTCAAAAGGGAGTTGTTAAATAGAGGAGCAGTAACATTCACTGTTGCTGGTGTGGAGAGGGATTTTAGGTCTATAAAAAATGTCGTCATTTTACTACGGTTTAACAAAACAACGTCATTTCACATGAACACAGTGACTTCAACATCTTGTATGTGAAACAATGTCGTTTTGCTTAGGAAAAATAATGTCGTTTCATGTCATATTTAAACATGAGGTTTGAGCCTCAATCAAACAAGGCCAAAGGGCTATAGCTAGACCTTAAACCTAAATAAAAATAAAAAAGTCTAAGTCCAATATGACGCTTATTCAAATTGCGAACTTGTTGGCTACAATACTAGACCAATTATTTTGAGAGTTGAATAAATGCAAAAGGACTTGTTTTAGGTAATTTATTGTAAATAACTAACTATGATTTATTTTGTTTATATTTAAAAAAATGCTTATACTATTTTAATTATTTATTAAAATAAAAGATTATGATTCTTCTTAGAGTGAAGATGAAAAAGACAAAGATGATATTGATGAATTCTAACGTATTTGATGTTTAAATAAATATTATATTATTTAAATCTTATTAAAATTACACACTTTTAGATTTATTTATTTGATTTAACTTTTATTATATAATTTTCTTGAAATTACATTTTTTAAAAACATGTTTACGATTATTTTTATTTGAAAAATGATTAAATAGTTTTATTTTAATTTAATGTAATTTTATATATTAAAACATAAATCAATGCTTGCTTGTCACAATTATATTTTATATAACTATCAAAATTTTTAAATGATATGAAATAGTAAGTTGGGTTCAACTTTAAAATTTTTGTAACAAATCGAATTTAAATTTCAAAAATAGGTCCATTTTATATTCTGACTTGAGTATGAGACTACGAATTTAAATTTTTTAAAACTAAACTTTAGTTAAATTTGTCTAATTTATATACAAAATAGAGATTCAGAATTAAATATTGTAATATTTAAGATTGAAGAGGGAATTATTTTTTAAATATAAATTATTTGAAATTTAGTTCATGCACATGCACTTTTTGTCAAATTTACAAAATCTCTTTCAAATATAAAAATTATAGAATTCAACTTAATATTAGAGTTTGTTTCAGTTTGATAATGGGTTTCTCGTACATGTTCAATCCTATAAATCAACTGTAATTCTGTGTGTTAATTGTCTATTTTAAAACGCAAGGGAAGAGTGTTAATTCCATTAATTTTTACAAAAGTTAAAGTTTTTTTTATATATAAACTCCTTGAAAACTATGTTAAGATTTAAGAAAGAGCTAAAAGACCTTATTTCATTCCTTTCAATTGTTGAATATATACACGATTGAATAAGCTATACAAGGAAAGACAACTATGTCTAAGCTAATGAATTCCTGCAATCATGGAATTTGCAGACAACTGTTGGAGATACGCATTTGACATTCATACAAGGGAAGTTGATAATATTGCGATGATAATGGCTGTGATTCTTCATGTATCTCATCACTTTCCCTTAAGTTGGAGAGTGTAGGTTCGACACGCCTAACTTGCTAACGATTCAAAGAAATGCTTCTTTGTTAAGAGGTTTAGTGAAAATTTCGGAAAGTTGAGAAGATGAAGGGACAAATGAAGGAGCAATCAATGCAGCTTGTATCTTGTCACGTATAAGATAACAGTCCAGCTCGATATGTTTAGTATGCTCGTGAAAGATTGGGTTAGCTGCGATGTGTAAGGCTGCTTGGTTGTCGCAGAATAATGTTGCAGCTTGTGGGTGATTGACACTAAGGTTATGAAAGAGATATTTTAGCCATTGAATCTTGTATGAAGTTTGGGCCATGGCGCGATATTCAGCTTCAGCAGATGATCGAGAGATGGTGAACGCCTAGTTATTGGACAGCTTGCCCAATTCGAGTTGCAATAGGCAATTAGTTGGAGAGAGCTTGAAGCAGACAATAAAAGGCCTTGGCCTGGTGTCCCTTTAAGATACCGATGCAATCGAGTGGTAGCATTCATGTGTGGTTGTCTTGGCTCATTCATAAACTGACTTAAAATTTGCACACAATAGACAATGTCAAGGCGTGTTATTGTCAAGTACATTAAACGTCCAACTAGATGACAATAACGAGAAGGATCATCAAGTGGAGTGCCATATGAGTTTATGAGCTTTAAGTGTTGTTCCATTAGAAAGTCAACCGTACGATCTCCTTATAGCCCTGAATCATCAAGAATTTCTAACGTATATTTTCTTTGAGAAAGATATATACCTTGAGATGAGCGTGCGACTTCGATGCCTTAGAAATATTTCAAGGGACCTAAGTCTCTGATGTTGAATTTGGTATTAAGATAAGCCTTTAGATTCTCAACACCTGCATTGTTAATGCCTGTAATAACAATATCATCTACATATACTAAAATGAAAAGTTAAGCATTACCTTGTGTGCGAAAGAATAGGGAATGGTCTGCTTTAGATTGAGTGAAGTCAATGTTCAGAAGTGCGTTGGTAAATTTTTGGAACCAATTTCGGCTAGCTTGTTTAAGTCTATAAAGAGACTTATTCAACTTACAGACTTGGTTCTCCCCCTGACGAGAGAATCCAGGTGGAATGGTCATGTATACCTCTTCAGAGAGGTCCCCATGTAAAAGGCATTATGGACATCCAATTGGTGAAGATTCCATCTTTTTATTGCAGCGATGGCTAGCAGACAACGTAGTATTACTAGTTTGGCAACTATGACGAAGGTCTCATGAAGTCAATTCCTTCTTGTTGAGTGTATCCTTTTGCAATTAGATGAGCTTTGTATTGCTCAATTGTGCCATCTGATTTGTATTTGACTTTGTATACCCACTTACAACCAATTTGTTTTTTTCCAGTTGGTAACTTTGTTATGGTCCATGTATTATTGGTTTCAAGGGCTTGAACTTCCTTGGCTATAGCATCCCTCCATTGTGGTGATTTGACAGCTTGCGAGAAAGTTCTAGGTTCTATAACGTTAGTGATAGCAGCTAAAAAGGAACGAAGGGATGGAGAGAATCTATCGTAATTTAAGTACTTTAAAAGAGGAAAATGCGTACCTGAGGAAGGTGTCATCGAGGGAGAATCTTGGTTTTAGGGGAACTTTGAGGTCATGATATTTGAGCAATGAAAATCTTTTATGTAACATCCCGGTTTCGTAAAACGGGTCGAACCAGAGAAACGGGTCCAAGTGTGGTAAATAAGAGAAATTAGGAAAACACATCTCATGCTCA
>JANIIA010000010.1:33544488-33566554 GCA_027478495.1 Erythroxylum alaternifolium | reverse complement strand
TATTTATGCATATAAATATTATTTAAAATATATTAAACAATATGCAAAGCACAATATATTAATTATTATATAATTTTGAATAATATGAAACATAAATGAAAATATATCTAATATCAAAAATAAATATTAAAACATATAAAAAGTCAAATAATATTATGTAAATCTCAAAATAAACATAAAGATGTGTTTGTGGGTATTGTAGGAATTATGTGTAAAACATAAGGGTAAAACGGACTAAAAAATAGGCTCATTAATTGATCTGAAAAATCTACCTAAAAAAGTGTTTTTTTTTAGAAGCTCCAAATTTGAGTTTCTTAAAAAGCTGTATTTTAGTTGCTGAAAAGGCTATATCTACTAAAAAAGTGCTTTTTATTTTACAGTCAAACATTTATTTTTCATAAAAAAGCTTTTGCGGTGAAAAAGTGTCTATTCACCTTCCAAAAGCTCAACCAAACAGGCACTAAGTAGAATATACAAACTTTGTGATATTTAATACTTTCTTACTGTAGGCCTCTAATGAAGATGGACCTTAGGTAGGTACCTCAGCTGCCCCTGCCTAAGGACAGGATTGGTCATACCAAACTTTTTAGAAGCTCCTACAAAATATTGTTAATAAATTAACTCAAAGTTAAAATATATGTAATGGTAGTTTTTAGTTACTTAGTTGGCACAAAAAATTTCTTGTTATTGGTGGATCAGGTCGACAATCTAAAGTTGTAGGATGTCTCTTATTCCTAATTAAGAAAGCATTCATGTGTTAGTAATTTTCCTAAAGTTGGATGAGAATTAATTACGCTTTTACGATTTTAGTAAATTTACGGTTAAGCAAATTAAATTTGATCTAGTTAAAGATAATAAAGTAGCCTGATAAAAGATCTGCGTTAATGAACAAAAGTCTAGTAAAGAAAATGAACCCTAATCAGTGTAAGTCGAACATCTATGCATTGGGCGTGTGATGGGGAGACCTGATATAGATGTATATATATAAGTTTAAGATCTCCTGCTTCTACTCAAATAAGACGTGAACATTCGGATTCTATGACCAATTGAAAGGTTCGCACATTAAGAGAGTTACAAAAAGACGTTAGCAACATTTAGTTGATCGAGTTTTGTAAAGGTCGTTATGAATAAAGTTTCGGTATCGAAAAGCTCGTTCAAAGTTATGGATAGGAAAACAGGCATTTCTCATATTTTCTTCATTTACTCACTTTCATTTTTGATCATGGGCACGTAACTAAGGCTCATGTTATGCACTACATATGGTATAAAGACCTTGAAGAAAACAATCCATTTTTACATTTTTAATCGCATATGGTTGCTTGAATTTAGGTTGAATGTGTTTGGCATTAAAAAACAGGTTGAAAACGAGTTTTAAGGGCCGAAAAACTTGCTTGAAAGTCACCAAGAATTGCCATTTTTGGCGACTGTGCAAGATGAGAGAGAAACTCATGCAGCCGCCTAGAGGCAGTTTAGTCTCACACGTGCCAGATAGATGGTGAAACAAGGTGCACTGCATGTTTGGTGCATGCGGCACACACACCAGAGGTGATGTCTACGTCTGCGTGTGAGGTGCATGCACCACACAAGCCAGAAGGCGGTAGGCATGTAGAACACTCGTCATCTGCCCAAGCGCCATCCACCCACGCATAATGCTAACGCACTGCAGACATGTTGCTGCCATCAATGTTATAGTACTTGCTGACATCAGCACGCTACATGACCCAAAAAACTCAAATTTTCACAATTCACTAAATTGTCCCTCGGGTCATTTTGGGTCAATTTAGGGATCCCATGAATTCATAAAGTAAGTTTTTAATTTTTTAAAATTTATTACATTAATAATAATTAAGATTTAACTTCAGAAAAATCAAATAAAGGTTATTAAAGCTAGTTTTGAGTGAAATTTCAAGCTTCGGACAAGAAATAAAAGAGGTACATATGGTTTTGGTATCTCATATGGTATGTTTATTGTTTGGAATTGCATGATTATCACTCTGATTGAGATTTGTCTCGTAATAAAGTCACAAATAAAGATAATTGATGATGTTTTTAGCACTAATATATGATAATGAGAATGTGCATAAGGATTTGCATTTATTGATGGTACATTATCATGTATTATATGCCCATATAGAATGTGATGATAACATAAAGATGTATTCCTTACGTTTGTGGATCTATTTGAGTACTGATGATAATGTAGTCACCAAGTGGCCTTTCAAGTTAGTATTTGAATTGTTCTACTTACATGTTTAGGGATGTCTCTAATCTTGTATTTGGCTATTCTGCCCAAAGGTATGGGCCTTATATGAGATTTTGATATATGTATAAAGACATTAAATGGAGGAAGCCATTACTTGAGTGATCTATTCACCCACACATAGTGTCATAATAGTCAGTGATGTGTACTCGAATCACTTTTATGTAGAGATCTTATCTGCAGGTAGTATGTATTCAATCCACGAGTATTTTATGACATGTGTGATGAGATTCTCGGTAAAAATACTATTTGTAACTTTGAGTATCGTTGTTATTCTACATTTGTGCTGAACATTACATTGTCAAATTTTCAGTCATCTTTTTTGTAAACAATAACAGTGTCACAAGTGAAACCTTAACTGGTTTCAACTTTAAGAAATGGAAGTAAGATGTAGAGTTTGCATTAGAGATGGTAGACATTAACATGGTCACGGTTAGAGATAGGCCATTTGCACTTACATCTTTCAACTTAAGGCTGAGAAAGCAACATTTGTAGTATAGGAAAGGTCAAACAGAGTATACTATTTGACCATTAAGAGATCAATCCTAGATCATTTGCTAAGTGGACTTTCAGAAGCAAATATAGCCAAGGACTTTTTGAACAATGTCTCCCAGGGTGTAGGATATCATTTAATATGGAGATAAATACCTTGATGAAAGAATTATTCTCTATGAGATACACGGGAGAAGGGCGAGTGAGGGAATACATCATCAGAATGGCCCACCTCTAGAGTAAGCTGAAGGCATTGAAAATCATCATTCCTAATGCCTACATTGTACACCAAACTCTAGATACACTTCCTTCAGATTTTGGTATTCTAGTTATGACCTACAATTTATAGGATGGAGCTTGGGACATCAATGTTTTAATTTCTTGATGCATTGTTGAAGCAGAAAAGCTAAAGAATACTGCTTATACGGCCTTACTAGCAACTAAAGGACAGGAAAAGGTATAGCCTCAAAGATTCAAAGGTAAGAAATCTAAATTCTCTCCTTATGTGAATATCAGTCAATCCAATATTGCCAAAGGTTTTGTATATGTTAAAAGTATGAGGTGCTTCTTTTGTAAGAAGAAGGGAAACAAAAAGTCTAATTGTTAAAAATATAATTCCTGGAAAGAAAAAGGGAACTATCAGATGACTCATTGGCTTGTATGATCCATGAATGTAAACTTTCTATAACCACGTCAAGTTCTTTGTGGCTAGATAATGGAACCTCTAATCATGTTACCTCTACAATACAAGGTTTATAAGCAGGAGAAAGTTAAATAAAGAGGAGAAAAAAGTGATGGTTGTAATGAAGAAGTTTATGTAATGTTTGTAGGGGATGTATGTTTGAGCCTTGATACAAGCATTATATTTGTTTAGATGACACATTTTATATATCGTCTTTTAGGTAAAATTTGATCTCTGTATCAGTTTTGGATAAAGAAGGTTATAGTTTTGTCATTGATGCTTGTGTTGTATAATTATCTTTCACTACAAAATATATTGTAATGTCTTCTTGTCATATAGATTGTATAAAATGTGCCTTGCCCCTCATGAGATATATGCTTCTTCATATATTGTTGAACAAGTTACTAGAAAGAAACCCCTGATAAAGGATAAGCCATACATATTGCATCATAAAAGGTTGGGCCACATTTCTAGAGATAGAGTTGAGAGATTGATTAAAGAAAACATTCTCCCAACTTTAAATTTTATTGATCTAGAAACATATGTTGACTATTACCGGAGTAATTTAACCAAAATCAAGAAAAAGGGGTCAACTCGTGCTTTTGGTTTATTAGACCTCATATATATAGATATTTGTAGATCTTATACAGTTACATTATGTAATTCAAGATATTTTCTGACACTCATCGATGACTATTTCTGTTATGGTTATGTGTTCTTACTTAAACAAAAGTCTTAAGTTCTTGAGAAATTCAAGATCTTCAAGGTTGAAGTTGAGAACCAATTGGGAAGGTCCATCAAGATTGTTAAATCTAACCATAGAGGAGACTACTATAGCAAACATGGAGTTTCAAGACAGGAAAAGGGTTCGTTTGCTAAATATGTGGATTCATGTGGAATAGAGACTCAATTCACTATGCTAGGTAGTCTTGAGAAAAATAGTGTGGCTAAAAGGTGTAATCGCACCCTAAAGGACATGATAAGGTTGACGCAGAGCAGGACTAACCTACCTAATTACCTTTGGGGTGAAACCATAAAGATTGTCTTATACATATTTAACAGAGTCCCAAGCAAATTAATATCAAATATGTCATTTGAACTCTAAAAAGGGTGAAAGCCTAACCTCGCCCATATTCATGTTTAGGGTTGCCTTGCTGAGGTACGATTATATAATTCTTATGAAAATAAGTTACAATCTCATTTTACTCGTTACTATTTTTTCATATCTCAACCACTCTAAGGGATATAGATTTTACTGTAGATAAGGAGGGTTGGAATTATAGAATCACAAACAACTAAGTTTCTAGAATATGATGTCTATGATGAGGGTGATCCTTCTCACACTTCAGATTACAGCAGGACAGATACTATAATTATTTTGTATCCATCACCAATATAATTAGAACTAGTGGATCAAGGTCTTGGTATCATACCAGTATAGGAATAGGAACTTATACCTGTACAAACTGAGGTTCTTGAGGTACAATAACTAGTTCAATTAAGAAGATCCACTAGAGTGAGAAGGCCTGTTATTTCATTTGATTACATTGTCTATTTGGGTCAACAAGACAATGATATTGGACATGTTGTTGACCCAGTTACTTTTAAAAAAGTTGTTTCTGGACCTCGTCCAAATTTGTAATCAGATGCAATGAAAGATGATAAGCAATCCATGAAGCGTAATGAGATATGAGAGCTTGTTGATTTAGCTCAAAATTGCAAACCTGTCAATTGTAAATGACTTTTCAAGACCAAAAAGGACTTTCAGGGTAAAGTTGAACAATTTAAAGCTCGGTTGGGTACCAGAGGATTCACTTAGAGAGAAAGAATTGACTTTAATATTACATTTTCTCTAGTATCCTTTAAGGATGCATTTAGAGTGGTTATGACAATAGTTGTTCATTATGATATGGAGCTACATTAGATGGATGTTAAAACTACTTTCCTGAATGGAGACCTTTGTGAAGAGGTCTATTTGGAACAACCTGAAGGATTTTAGGATCAAGAAAAGCCTTATAAGGTTTGCAAACTAAGAAAATCAATATATGGTTTGAAACAAGCTTTTTGATAGTGATACCTTAAGTTTGATGAGGTTGTTACCTCTTTTGACTTTGTGGAAAATAAAGCTAAAAGGTTCTTGTATTACAAGTTAAAGGGACCAAAGTTACCTTTCTACTTTCATATATAGCTAAAATCTTACTCGCATCAAATGACTTAACCATGTTGTATGAGATTACAACTTTTGGCCAAATATTTTGAAATGAAGGACCTCGGAGAAACATCATTTGTCCTAGATATTCAAATTCACTGGGACAGGTCTCGACACTCATTAAGTCTCTCACAGAGAGTATACATGAGCTAATGCTGCAAAGATTTAATATGGCTGATTGTAAACTTGTTGTATCACCAACTCTTATGGTAAGAGATTGTATTTGGCATAGTGTCCAAAGAATGATATACAGAGAGAGAGGCTATGAAGAATGTTCAATATTCTAGTGTGATTGGTAGCTTGATGTATGCTCAGGTGTGCACTAGACCTAACATTACATTTGCCATTGGACTGCAAGGTATATATCTGGTTAACTTAGGAATAGATCACTGGAATGTAGCTAAACAAGTGTTGAGATATTTAAAGGGAAATAAGGATTATATATTGTCATATAGAAGGGTCAAGATTCTAAACCTTATAGGGTATACAGATTTGGATTTTATTAAGTGTCTAGATGATAGAAAATCCATATCAAGATATATCTTTATATTAACAGATGGTGCAGTATCGTGGAAGAGTGTCAAGCAGACACAGGTGGTAATATCTAGTTTTCGGAACATGCTTAGGGTTAGAACCATAAATCATTGTGAAGGAAGCATTGAGAGCATTACATTCACATGCATATCATGAGTATAAACACAAATATTGATATTGGTACACATTATAAAGATAGCATATCACTCAATTGACATATCCCAGGGTATGAAAGATTTTAAAATGATTATGATGTGAATTGTGAATTGTTATGTCTTGAATTTTGGTTTGATTGGATTTTCAATTAGTAATTTGGAATTAAAAGTTATTAATTGGGAGATTGATAAATTAATATGTACATTTAGACCAGGAAAAATGTCAAGTGACTAGATAATTTGATATATGAAAAGTTAGGGTGACTAAGCCTATAATTGAGTGACATTTGGCATAATTAAATGAGTGACAAATAGACTATTCATTAATTGATGAATGGAACAATTATAGAGTGACAAGTGGATCAATTAATGTGTGATATATGGAAAAATTAATAGGAGATTAATGGCAGCATCTTAAGGGGCATATGGTATCTTAATTATGGAAAAAATGGATTCCATGCCTTAAGACATATGTCTTTGAAAATTGGTGACACCTAGCACTTGAGGAAGCAAAGTTTTTGTTGTTTTCTTAATTAATGTTTCCTTCACTGAATTGCTCCTAACTTTTCTCTGTATTTTGCTTGTACCCTAGCTAAATTTTTACACTAAAACTATACGTACATCCTTCACAAAATGGCCAAGAAATCTGTTTAAAGTGGTCTTCATCTTGCTGCCAAAAACCAACTCATTTTCACCTTGGAATTGTGTTGATTTTTCTTACTTGGAGGGATAGTTTATCTTGATTTTTTGAGCTAAATTGGAAGCCTAATAAGTAAGTAACAATCTGATCTTTATGGCATGATTAATAATATAAGAATGATGTTTGAATTGGAATGAAATGTTTATGATGTTGATGATGAAGTATGATGGAAATTTGTTGAATGAAGTTGGACGTTTTCATGTTTTTTCCTACTGTAGGAAAATCCTGGATGATATAAGTTGATTCATGGATGAATTAGGTTTGGATTTAAAGTATAATAAAGGTGAATTTATGTTAAAGGAAGATGTTAGTATAGTGTTCTTGAATTGAGAAAGAATTAAGACTATATGCATGATAATGTGTGATAGTTTCTGGTTTGATTTTTGATGCATTAAAGACCATGATTGGTGAGCTATCAAATGAATATAATTTAAGTTTAAATGAGGATGCATAAATGAGCATGAATTTTGGAAAATTGGAAGTGTAAATGATGTTTCTAAGTAGGTGAATTCGTGGAGATTTGGAGGGAACAAAAAAATGCATGATTGTGGCCTTCAGTGCACGTTCATGGCCTGATTATTTAGGTTTTGTCATGATTGTGTCAAAGTCCCCACGACCGTGGCCTGTTGCATAAGTTCTGTCACGATCGTGGGAAGGTTTACCACGATTGTGGGCTAGCATAAAGAGTGAAATGATGTTTTTTAAGTGATGTTTGAAACAACTAATGATAAAGGTACTTTCCTATGATGCATTTAGGATTGAAATGAACTTGTTTGATGACTGATTGATGAATTTAGATTAAACAAGTTAATTGAGGTATTAACCTAAGAGCAAACAAGACATATTCAAGTGACAATGTTTGAATGATCATAAATTGTGGTTAAGAAAAAATACCTGGGAAAGTCATTGAGCATGAACATGGCACATATATCTATATGCATGATTGAATATATATTTGATTGATCGACTTTGTAACGTGAATTTTACGTGTATTGAATGATTTTAAACACACAAGTCAAACGACTGAATCAAGATATTGTCGAACCATCCAGGCAATAACGTAATCTGGAGCGTACTGCGAGTAACTTAAATGTTCTCACTAGGATTGATATATTTCTGTTTAACTCCCAATTATTGAATTGCTAATGATCTGTATGTGATAATTCCAGAAAATAATAGTCTGAGGAGTTTGATATTTGGGAATGTATTGGGAGTGTTCTGTTTGCATATGAATCTGGAAGATATCTGTATACTCAACGAAAAGTTGAATGCTGAACTTAGGTCTGATGAATATGTGAATCTGATTGAGCATCATTAATAAATATTATTGATGGCATATTTTGTGATTTGATGCATCACATTGATATGCATGATCAGATAAAGGTGTTGTGACCGGAATGACTAGTTTGAAAGAGCTTAAAGCTCATAAATGTGCATATAGAGCCACTAGCTCTGTGATTAATAAGCCTGATATTCACAATAGCTATATGACAGTATCTGAAAAAAGTTCGATATTCATAAGAGATATGGGATAGCGGAAGGCACTCGGTCACAACAAACTAACAACAAAAGTGGAGTCTCATATGCATATACATTTGAACATATATGATTGTGAAAACATTTCTAAGTTGTGATGATATTGTGATATGCCATATTTGTGTACATTTGATAATATGATTGAATTCTTTTAAAAAGATTATATGAAATAAGTGTAATCTATGATGAATTGCTGAGTTAAGAAATATTGTGTATTGGGTTTATATTTGAAATGTTTGATGTTCTGAATGAGTGAGCACATCGAGGATGGTTCACTCACTAATTTTGCAAAACTCATCAAAATTATAACATAGCTTTTCAGGTACGAGAGAGGAGACCTAGTTCTTAAGATACTCTAGAAGAACGTTTTGGATTAAGAAATAGCTCAAAAGTCTAGTCAGCTAACATCTGAGGAGCTATAGTTTGTGTTTATATAGTTATCCATGTTATTGAGAACTTTTTGTAAATAAAGGAGTAAACATCTCAGATACTTGTGATGACGTAAATATTTGTTTTAATGACTGCAATGTAAATTATTTTAGTGAACAAAATGAAAATTTTCAATGTTTGTGAAGTGTATGATTCCATAATAAGTGTATAAGACTGCTCTAACATGCCATTGTCATAGGGTATATTCTTGAATGTCCTCTGGATGTTTGGATATATACTCTATGGTTATAGGGTGTTACAAATTTTTAGTATCAGAGCATAGTTTGGCATCTATAGGGACATATAAGAACATTTTAGCATATTATACAGTGAGAGATTCGAATAGTGATCACAATTATTTTTGTTATAGGTTATCCGCTATAGAAAATCAAGTTGGAGAGTCAGCAGACTTAGAGTCTATAGCAGCTAATATGAATTCTCCTGTACTTGAGTTTGCATAAATGCCTCCGAGAATTTTTGAGAAGAGAGAGAGGAGGTATGGTAAGCTTAGAAAGTATAGGGTTATGGACTTCTATGGAAGTACAGACCCTACCGAGGCAAAATGATGGTTAGAAAGAACAGAAAGGATTTTTAATCAGATGGACTGCGATTCTGACAAGAAGTTTGACTATATAGTACTACAAGGTCCAGCATATCAGTGGTGGAAGATTATTTCAAGCAGTACCGCTAGGCCTTGTAGTTTGAAGTGTAAAGATTTTCTGAAGGTATTTAGAGAGAACTATATGCCTAAGATTTATCTAGACAGAAAAATGAAAGAGTTTTTATATCTGAAGCAAGATAGTCTTACATTGACTGAGTATGAGATAAGAATCAATGAATTAATAGGATATGCAACTGCATTGATTCCTACTGAGGAAGACAAGTGTAGATGGTTTGAGGATGGGTTAAATATGGAGATTAGGATGAGGTTAGCTATAACAAACCTGAGCAGTTTTACTGGGCTGAGAGTTGCCTCGATTAGAATAGAACAATTGTTGAAAGATGGTCAAGGATAGTATAAATAGGAGTCTAGAGTGAAAAAATAGGGGGAATCTCAAGTTGATTTTGGCAGGAGCTTCAGTAAACGTCAAAACATATCGTTTCGATCCCAAATTAGATCGAGATAGTCAGGGTTTAGAAAGAGGTGGTTTTGTTCAAGTTGGTAGAGGTAAAGGACAAGTATCAAGAGGACAGACTCAACAGATGCCTAATTGTGAACACTGTGGTAAGAAAACTAGTGGGGAATGTTGGAGGTTATTAAGAGTTTATTTTCATTGTGGCTCTTTTGAGCATCAAATTAGAGATTGTTCTGAGACTTTAGGACTGTAGTTTGGAATGAGAAGAAGATCGGTAACGGAGGCAACGGTCCAACAGAGTAAAGCTACTGGATCATGACAGAGAGGTAGAGGTAGAGGCAGAACACAATCAACAGGGCCCAATGTTAGGACTAAGGTGCGGAGTAATCAGTTGCAATCTTAGGCCAAGGTCTATGCTATCACTAGACGGGAGGCACATAACTCTCCAAATATGGTAGTAGGTGTGTTGAATGTGTTTAATTTTAAAGCATTTGCATTAGTAGATCCAGGATCTACACATTCATTCATCACACAGCATTTGGCGTCTAAATTGCATTGTGAGAGAGAAATGTTGAATTGTGATTTAGAGGTGAGTACACCAGTAGGTAGTACTATAGCGATTGGAGAAGTGTGTAAAGGGTGTAGTATTTGGATTGATCAGACGGAGTTGAAAGCTGATATGATAATATTGCAATTAAAGGAGACAAACTTTATCTTAAGTATGGATTGACTCACTACACATAAGGATGAGATGAATTGCTACACTAAGGAAATTGACTCACTACACATAGGGATGAGATGAATTGCTATACTAAGGAAGCAATCATTGAATCTCCTAATCAACTAAGAGTAGTATTTCGAGGAGTTAGTCAAGCAGTGCTAGCCAGATTAATTTCATTCATAAATGCTTTGAGACTAGTCCAAGGTGGATGTGAGGCTTATTTGGCCCACGTAGTTGATACCTAAAATGAACAAACTATTCAAGATATTCCTATTATTAGGAATTTTCTGGATATGTTTCTGACTGAATTACCAGGTCTACCCCAGAAAGAGAAGTAGATTTTATCATTTACCTTGTTCCAGGTATCGCTCCTATATCTATTCCTCCATATAGGATGACACCTGTAGAACTGAAGGAACTTAAGACTTAGTTACAAGAGTTATTGGAAAAGGGTTTTATCAGGCCTAGTGTGTCACCTTAGAGAGCTCCGATTTTATTTGTAAAGAAGAAGGATGGGACTTTGAGGTTATGTATTGATTATAAACAGTTGAAATGGGTAACAGTGAAGAACAAGTATCTTCTACTGAGGATAGATTATTTGTTTGATCAGTTACAGGGAGCTCAGGTTTTCACTAAGTTGGACTTGAGATCAGGGTACTATCAGTTAAAGATAGCTGAGGCTGATGTACCGAATAGTGCATTCAGAACTAGATATGGACACTTTGAGTTTTTAGTGATGCCGTTTGGATTGACAAATACTCTGGTAGCTTTTATGGCTTTGATAAATAAGATATTCCAGCCTTATTTTGATCATTTTGTGATTGTGTTCATCGATGATATTTTGGTGTATTTGACGTGTAGAGAGGAACATGCTAAATATTTGAGACTAATCTTACAGATGATGAGAGAGAAATAGTTGTATGCCAAGTTTGGTATGTGTGAATTTTGGCTTGTTCAAGTGGTATTTTTGGGTCATATCGTGTCTGGACAGGGCATACAGGTAGACCCAAAGAAAGTAGAAGCAGTGATGAAGTGGGAAGCTCTGAGAAATATGATTGAGATCTGAAGTTTCCTTAGAATAGCTAGTTATTACAAAAGGTTTGTCGAGGAGTTTTCTTTGATTTTAGGCCGTTTGACAAAACTTCTAAGGAAGAATGTATCTTTCAGATGGACTGATAAATGTCAGAGAAGTTTTGAAGAGCTAAAGCATCGGTTGACTACAACACTATTATTAGCCATTCCATATGGATTAGGAAGATATGTAGTGCACAGTGATGCTTCACACCAAGGGTTAGGATGTGTACTGATGCAACATGGCAGACCGATAGCATATGATTTGAGACAGTTGAGGTCTCATGAGTTTAATTATCTGATACATGATTTAGAGCTTGCTGCTGTAGTATTTGCTTTGAAGATTTGAAGACACTATCTGTATGATGAAACTTTTCATATATTCACTGATCATCAAAGTTTGAGATATTTGTTGAGTTAGAAAGAGTTGAATATGAGACAAAGGTGGTGGACAGAATTGTTGAAAGATTATCATTGCATAATTGAGCATCATCTTGGTAAAGCTAATGTGGTACCTGATGCATTAAGCAGAAAATCTAAAAGCAGTGTGGCTTAAGTACAGTTATCGAGGTTGCCTAAAATTGAGAGCATTGAATGTTGAATTAAATTTGGGGCAGAATGAAGTTTTGTTGGCAACATTGAAACTCAGACTGATATTGCACAAAAGAATCAGAAAGGTTCAGAGTAAGGATTCATAATTAATGAAGCTTATTGAGAAGTTGAAAGTGAATCCAAGTTTTGAGTTTGAATTGAAGAATGATACACTGTGGTTAAGTAGAGATTATGTGTACCTAACATGGATGATCTAAGAAAGGAGATTTTGGAGGAAGCGCATATAGCATCCTATGCTATAAATCTTGGTACTACTCAAGATGTATAATACGTTGAAACAACATTTCTGGTGGCTAGGAATGAAAAAACAAGTGGCTAAGTATGTAGCTAAATGTTTGACTTGCCAAAAAATTAAGGCAGAGCATCAAGCTCCAGTTAGTAAGTTACAGTCAATGCCTATTCTGGAGTGAAAATAGGAGAGGATTGCTATAGATTTTATTATATGTTTGTCGAAAACCCCAAGACAACATGACGCCATATGGGGTCATTGTTGATAGATTGACCAAATCGACTCATTTCTTATCAGTGAGGGAGAACAATACACTGGATCAATTAGTTAGGATATATATGAATGAGATAGTGAGGTTACATAGGGTTCCAATGTCTATTGTATCAAACAGAGATCCTAGATTAGCCTTGAGATTTTGAGGTAGTTTATAGACAGTTTTAGGTATGAAGTTGAAATTCAGTACTACATTTCATCATTAGACAGATAGATAAAGTGAGAGAACTATTAAGACTGTTGACAATATGCTCAGAGCTTGTGTTTTGGAGTTTCAAGGAGCATGAGATCAGTATGTGACTCTGATTGAATTTGCTTATAACCATCAATATCACAGTAGTATCATTATAACACCTATGAGGCATTATATAGCAGAAAGTGTCATTCGCCTCTGTATTGGGATGAAGACAGTCTAAGGATTGTCGAAGGCCCAGAACTGATCCAAGATACTATTGATAAAGTGAAATTGATCCGAAGTAGAATTAAATCAGCACAAGATAGACAGAAGAGTTATGTGGATCAGCACCAGAGAGATGTGGAGTACCGAGTAAGAGATAAAGTGTTCCTAAGAGTATTGCCTTGGTGAAGAGTACTGAGGTTTGGTAAAAATGGTATGCTAAGCCCTAGACACATTGGTCCATATGAGATTATTGAGAGAGTTGGACTATTAGCCTACAAGTTAGCACTACCTACAAAAATGGCTCAGATATGCAATGTGTTCCATGTGAGTATGCCCAGGAGGTATCGGTTTGATAAGACACATAAACTAGTAAAGATATGAACATTGCATATATATCTATGTGCATGATCAAATAAGTATTTGATTGATCGACTTTGTAATGTGAATTTTGTAATGATTTTAGACGCATAAGTCAAACGACTAAATCCGGACACTACCGAACCATCCAGGCAATAGCGTAATCTGAAGCGTGCTATGAGTAACCTAGATGTTCTCACTAGGATTGATATATTTCTGTTTAACTCTTAGTTATTGAATTGTTAATGATCTGTATGTGATAATTCCAGACGATAATAGTCCGAGGAGTTTGATATTTAGGAATGCATTGACAGTGTTATGTTTGCATATGAATCTGAAAGATATCTATATACTCAACGAAAAGTTGAATGCTGGACTTAGGTTTCAATGAATACGTGAATCTGATTTTGCATCATGAATAAATGTTATTGATGGCATATTTTGTGATTTGATGCATCACATTGATATGCATGATTAGATAAAGGCGTTCTAACCAGAGTTGCCAGTCTGAAAGAGTTTAAAGTTCATAAATATCCACGTAGAGCCACTAGCTCCTTAATTTATGAGCCCAGTATCCACAATAGGTATGGGACAGTATTTGGAAAGAGCCCGATATCCACAAGGAATATGGGACAGTGAAAGACGCTAGGTCACAACAAAATAACAACAAAAATGTAGTCTTATATGCATATACATTTGTACATATATGATTGTGAAAACATTTCTGAATTGTGATGATATTGTGATATGCCATATTTGTGTACATTTGATAATATGATTGAATTCTTCTAAAAAGATCATATGAAATAAGTGTAATCCATGATGAATTACTAAGTTGAGAAATATTGTGTATTTGGTTTATATTTGAAATGTTTGATGTTTTGAATGAGTGAGTACATCAAGGATGGTTCACTTATTGAGTTCGCAAAACTCATCAAAATTACAACGTGACTTTTCAAGTACAAGAGAAGAGACCCAGTTTCTAAGATACTCTAACAGAACGTTTTGGATAAAGAAATGGCTCAAAGATCTGGTCAGCTGACATCTAAGGAACTGTAGTTTTTGTTTATATAGTTATTCATGTTATGTAGAACTTTTTGTAAATAGAGGAGTAAACATCTCAAATACTTGTGATGATGTAAATATTTGTTTTAATGATTACTATGTAAATTATCTTAGTGAATGAAATGCAAAATTTGCCTTTCAATGTTTGTAAAGTGTATGATGCCATAATAAGTGTATAAGATTGCTCTAACATGTCATTGTCATAGGATATGTTCTTGAATGTCCTCTGGATATTCGAGTATATACTCTATGGTAGTGGGGTGTTACTCAGGTGACTTCCTCGACTATGCATGCAAAGTTTGTGGCTTACTATAGGGCTACTACATAAGCGGTTTGGCTCAAGAACTTGATTTCTGAGTTATCTGTGGTTGATTCAATAGTTAGACCCATTGAGTTTTATTGTGATAATCTTTCTGCTGTGTTATTCAATAACAATAATGAGAACATCTCAGGCTAAGCATTTTGAGGTCGAGTATTTGACTATCAAGGAATTGATGTAGAAAGGTGACACTGAGGTGGAGCATTTGAGGACTGAGGATATGCTTCTTGATCCTTTGAATAAAGGACTTCACCCACATGTTTTTGAGAGATATGTATACAGTATGAGTGTATTAAAGTCCTTAGACACTGTTACTATCACTATATTTTCTCCATGTACATTTGTAAGATTTTCATATATTATGACAATATGTTTTATGGACAAAGATGGTTATCATTTTGCTGTAAATTATATATGTTTTTATATATTGTCATGATACAGTTGAAATTTTTAAGACCTGTGTCGGTCTTAAGCATTTTGAAGGTCATTAGGCATATATATACAGATTGAAGTCTATATCATTAGGAAACATACAGACGCATATATAAATCCTTAGATTTTGATATGACATAGGGGGATATAAGTGTTTAATCCCATAAAGGTTTTCTTTAATGTAGTTTAGCATTTAGTGAGAGAAAACAAATTTCTCTAGTACGGTTTAGCGTAAAGTTCAGGGAAATTGAGTCCTACAAATAGAAAAATGATACATTTCAGATCATAAGGGTATCATCTTAGTTTGCCACACTTTATTTTCTCTTTGATGTTAGTGAGGTGTTAGATATGCGTAATTATATTGAATTTGTGTTGCACATAACATATGCATTTGATACTTTCTATTATCAAATGCCTTACGGGACAAAATGATGGATTTTTATTATCTTTGGATCAAATGATTTTTTAAACTTGGTCGACCTATACAGTGATTTGGCTTAACCATTTTCACTAGTTTTATTATGGTTACGACTACTGTAATTAATTATTATCCAAAGGGTTGGACAATAATTAATTACGCTTTTATGATTTTAATAAGTATATGGTTAATCAAATCGAATTTGATCCGGTTAAAAATAATAAAGTATCCCGATAAAGGATCTGCATTAATGGGCTAAAGTATAGTGAAAAAAGGACCCTAATCAATGTGGGTCAGACATGCATTGGACCTGTGATAGGGAGACCCCGATACGTATACTATACATAAGGTTAAGGTCTTCTTCTTCTACTTAAGTAAGACGTGGACGTTCGGTTTCTCTAACTTGTTAAGAGGTTCACGCGTTAAGAAAGTAGCAGAGAGACGTTACGGACATCTAGTTAATCAATTTTTGTAAAGGTTGTCTTGAAAACTCAGAAGTTTCGGCATTAAAAAGCTCGTTCAAAGTTATTGTCAATAAAACAGGTGTTGCGTAACTAAGTTACATCCTACATGATTCCAAAAAAAAAAGTTACATCCTACATCATGACCCTTACGCCTCTGGTTAACATTTTCGAAAGTAGCTTTCGATCTCTAAATTGTCAAACTGGTGAAACCTAAGCAGAATGGACTTTCATCAACCTTAAAGAAAATGTGAAGACCCTTCTCATTCTAAAGAAGATGGGTTGAAGGCTCCCACCTAACGTGTCGTAAAAGTTGCAATCAACTGATCAACTGGCTTCGAAGAGTACTATAAATGATCCCAAGTCTTCTTCTTCTTCGAAAATAAATGAATCACAAACAGTTGCTTTATGGTTCCCCTTTTCCTATTCACAGAAGGTCATGTGGGTCGCGCTGCGAACTAGACATGAATGCGTGTATTTGCGAAAGACAACTTATTGTCTATCGTGCATTCTTTAGCTACCATTTCACCGTTCTCTTAATATTCTTAGTTACTGTCCCTATGTGGACTAGGAATAGGATATCCTTTCCTTCCATTTAAGCATTTACTCTTGCAGAAGGACTTGACAACTTTTTCTCCCATTTAATGACGAAAAAGAAGCGAAGGTACATCCACAGTTTATTATTCCCTTCCTAGGCAAAAACTTAATTGAATACCCTCATTAAGTGCCCACCTTCTTCTGGAGAGAGGTTCTTTTTTCTTCTGTTGCTCTTTCGCAGAACAGGTCCTCCAAAGAATACAAGAGCTACGTTTACTAGGCTTACTATTCTTAAGGACTCCAAAACTGAAGAGATCATGCACTCATAATGTTTCTAACTTAACTAGCATACTGAAACTTCTACAGCCTATCGAACAACTGAAAATGAAACTGTAGAAGAAGCGGAAAGAAAGGTAATTGCACCGAAAAACATACCCGACACCAGGAGGAAAAGAGAATGACACGCACATGAGATAAAACCACTCCGACTCCGTCAAGTCCTCAGGCGACAAGGCAGCACAAGGCCGACGTGCCTGCTGATTTGTCTCTCCTGCAGACAATGACTCATAAAGCTCTCTAAGTTGCTCGCTCCTTTGCGAAGAAGCCTCCTCAGCACTAACCTCCATTGGTTGAACTGTCTTTCTAGTCTTGATTGCTCCGTTGTAATACCCATCTCCCCACACTAAGATCCTGGATTATATTCGATGTCATTGAAGTGAATGTCATAATGAACAAAATCTGAAGAGACAAGAAATTTGATATTATGCACATCACTGGAGAGATTAGTTACCCTTTTTCTGGACAAATTTGCCAAAAGAGACTGTAAGTCCATTGAACTGATTGCACTGCAGCTTGCAACATACTCCGCAAGCGCTTACTGGGCGACGCAGCCATTTTGTGAGAACTGTGTCCACAATAACCTCTCTCTTTTCGAGAAAGAAGTGAATTATGTCTTTGCAAAATTTTTCTCAATTTAATACGTGTCAATTATGTGAATTTTAGCGAAATCAAAACATATCAATTAGATGAAATAGGAAGAGCTAGCTAGCTTCGATCTTTATACTTATTCCAAATGCAAGATCAATAATGGAAACTAAAAAAGAAAAAAAAGAGGAAAAGAAAGTGGCTAAAGAGTTTCCTAGGACAGATAAAACAGGCAATGATTGAAGGAAGTTAGGTCTTCCTATCTGAAAATCAAATTCGCAGTCTTATTTACAGTCTCTCAACTGACACAACAACAAAAAGTGTTGACGATGCTTTTAAGAAGAGAAGAAGAGAAGGTACTCAACAACATAGGAGACCGGCAGCTAAAAAAATAAAACACAAAAGAAAGCTAGATGACTTTGAGAAGATCCTTCTAGCTTCCCAAGCAAAGAAAGGCTCTTTGTATTCGCATGACCATGAAAGTTAGATTGAGTTGTAGTGTGTATTAGGGTTTAATGTGAGAAAGAGAATAAATGAATAGAGGCTTTGACTGGTTGTTCTACCGAACAGTATTATCATACCTGTCGTTTTTGTTAGGAGGGTGCGAACGTAAAATGTGGTAATTGTGTTGTTGTCTTGTTATCTTCTCTTGCGTGCCTGATTATATATGGTCGTTCAATTTGGCGAAAAAGAGCTTTAAAGCAACAGCTTGAGAGAGATACCCACAGGAATTGGTGAATTTTAAGTGAGATTAATTAAATGATGAAGACAGGACAATGGGATAGTTCATCAAGTACAAGTGAGATTTGTGTCTACAAGTAGTGGGGAGTGTTATATTTAATCTTTTTGCAAGTTACGAATATAGCTTTTTAGAATTATTATAGTATAATTACAAGTAATAACGGTACAACACTACAATCTTTTTAATCTATTCTATAACTGTGTGTTGCTCTAGAGATGTGAATATAAATATGATTCGATGGGAAGTAAAGCGTAAAACTATGAATGTATGTTATTTTTCTGCAATTATTTATTAAGTTATCATCATTTGTGTAGTTTTATTGAGATTCCAAATGCGATCAGTCAAATATATATATAAGTTGACATGTTTTACATGAGGAGTGGCTCCAAGTTATAGTATAATTATCTAACATGTGTAAACTAATGTTCCTCATGAAACACGATACTTGTTTCGTCAAACAACCCCTGTCTTTTCTTATTAGGAATAGATGCCTCAGGCATAGAACGAAGTCAAAGAAAACATGAAACGGCTTCAAATTAATAATAACCTAATTTAGAATCTTTTAAGTGGTCAGTTTTTCTATTAAAAATGTACATAACTATATTCATAAAACAATCTAAAACCTAAGAAAGGCACACTATAGCTCTATATTTTTCAATTTCTATCAAGTTTTAGTTATTTTATGGCTCTATATGTTTCAATTTCTTAAAAGCTTTTCATTGATATTAAAATTAAATTAAAAAATCAAAGTGAAGCTGTCTTATATTAAAAAGAGACATGGGAAAAATGAAATAAACAAACATAAAGATCATAATTTATTATTTTTAAAATTTGAAGTTGAAATATAATATTTTTAATTGTATATGAACTTCATTAGACCTAATTAAATTTCTTGGCAATCTCCCTCAAAAACCCTTAGAAAAGCCTACCAAATTGTAATATACATGTATCATCTTCATTTTAAATCTTGCCAGGGATATGGAAAAAATTTTGATTTGCACAACATAAATGAATTTGTTATTTTCCAACTTATCTAAGAAGTTCCCAAAGAAAGATATTGAATCTCTCCTCTTTATTAAGTACTAACCATATCCATAATAATCACTAGCAACACTATATGGGCACCAAATCACTAGCACACTCACGTAGTTTAATACAATTTTTTAAAATTACTAACATGCGGACCACGTTCTAATTTTGTTGAATAAATTGGAGACATAAAATAAAACAGTAATAATTAAGAAGCTTATCCGGGTACATGAGATTACGTGGGTTGACACGTGAATTTATAGAGTGAAACAGTTAACAAGAGAAGAGAACCAATTTATGGATTGACTAAAACTAAGGGGATCAAAACCTATGGTTTATTATAAAAACTTGTGAAGGGCGACTAGGATTTGACTGCACCAAACCAATACGTTGGGACTTGGAATGGCAGATAACAGACAGAGACGATATAGGATTTTGGAGTTGGATATGGTTTCGATAATTCAATGGGAAGTGGCTTCTTTTGAAATAATTATCTGTCATTTTCAATCATTACTTTTGGACTGATTATTGGTTCTGTCAGTTTCAAGAAACTAGGTATCTGTTTGTTTACGATGAAGAAACTACACCATAACAATTAAATTTTACAAAACTGATCAATTGCACAAATTCAAGGGTTAACTTTAAGATGCAAATTTATTTATAGTTTTAACTATTTATGAAATTGTTCTTATTATTTTGAATTATTAAATATATTGCAGTGTTCGAAATTTTTTTTGAAAAATTAGAAAAGAATATATTAAATAATAGTTTCAACTTTTAAGAACATTACAACGTTAGGAGAGTAAGAATACTCTCCTGGGACAAATCAGTGACGCAATAGATGAAATATTAGGCAACAATACCAACAAAAAATGGACGAAAGCGTTTCAAGAGTCAAAGGAGAATTGGATGGTGAAAGGGGTCAAGACTCCAACGACTCTGCAAAACGATTCCCAATTAGGGTTGGAGGTGTTCAAAATTTTTAAAGAAGGCCTTTGTTAAATATTTCAATATAAATCATTATGTAATTAATTTTTATATGATGTATAATATGAACTGCGTAATGATAATAAAAAACTTTTAAAAAAGTTTAACAAAAGATCAATTTGCAAAAAAAAATTAAATATTACAATATTTTTAGTAATTTAAATAACAAAAATAAGTTTAAAATAAATAAGGTCATAGAGGAGATTTTTTGTTGTTATTTTTTCTTCAAAATAAATGTACATAAAATCAATTAGTCATAATACACGCAATTGAATGTTGCAAGGCCCTAACCTAACTCTTCGTGAACCTTACATGTAAGAAAAGGTTAACCAAATTAGTTTTGGACACACTGAAATGAAAACCTTGGACCCATCTTGTCCTATAGAAACGATAAACTTCATACAGTTCATTTACCCCCCAAATTAGGCCCAACTTGTCTCCATAGTCTTAGTGTTGGCATTTTAGTCAACTCCTAACATTTGCACGTAAATGCAAGGATTTTAATGACAGACTTTCTAAAACCTTTTTCTTTTTACTTTAGCTTGCTTCTAAATAAAAGTTATTTTATGAAAAATATTTTAACTTTAAAAGTAAAGTTGTAAATAACAAATGTTGGATTTAATTAAGGTGTGGGCACAATATAGGATTTAATTAAGGTGTGGGCACAATATATATATTGTCTACGAGTTAATTGTACATTATAAGTTATCATAAAGTTAAGCCTGGTTGAAGTGATCTATTAAGGTTAAAGGCTTTGGGCTATATGACATCTAATAAAGTATGAACTTTAATGTGTAGAGATCCAAAAATCTAATTTCTATTTTACGATGGGCTAAAATAGAAATAAGACAAATTATATAAGAAATTAGGGTTATGATCCCCAAGTCATATGAACAATTGCCTTTTCTGATATTCCATCTATCAGAGAAGAGACCGTTCTTAAGAGAAAACAGACGTACATATTAACTTGGAAGACGAATAACTGCAATGTAGCACCCCCTTACCGTTGAGTACTCACCGGAACGCCCGCAGGTCATTCCGGTACATATCCTATGATAAGAGTGAGCTATGTGCGATCACTACATTTATTCCACATGGCATCATATCAATTTTACCAATGAAGCATTAATAGAAAACTACAATGTTTTTAAAATCAACTTCTTCCTCATTTCATTCTATCAAAATCAAAGGTTTACACATCTATCATCCTGTACTGTCTGTACATAAATCTAAAAAAAAAATTAGTACAAAATGCTATATGAAAGAGGAAAAATATCAGATCTATCTAGGTCATTCCCAAAAGTTCCAGCTGACCGACCTGTGAGCCATGACTTCTCTTGCCAAAACAATCTACACGGCTGGAAAAGTCCCTCTGAAGCTAGGAGTCTACTCTCGGTCCTGAAAAGACAACGTTGC
>JANIIA010000010.1:33441485-33468746 GCA_027478495.1 Erythroxylum alaternifolium | reverse complement strand
ACACTTAACACACTTGTCAAAAACATTCATTTGTTTCTAACATTATTATTATTTGATTGTCATCAAAATTAATCATCATAAAGTCTTTTTGACTTAACAACCTCAAGTTCCTGGTTGTCAAAGAAAGAGTTCAAGATGATCAAATGTTTATTTAACATATTAGGGCAAACTCCATAGTTGCGAATCCGCTCACTAAGGGATTACCACTCAAGGTCTTTTACGAGCATGTTGCTCATATGGGTGTTGTATCTATTGAAAATTTGTCATTTTAATGGGAGTTTGTTATTTCGAATGATTTTCAATTATAGACACTTTTATGATTTATTTGAACCTTAAAGTTTATTTGGTTGATCTCACTAAGGAATAAAGAATTTGGACAGTCGGAAATAGGCATGTTAAGATCACATTACATGTAATTTCCATGCTACACATCTATGCTTGATCTATGTTGTTCAATTATATTGGCATAAATGACCATTGATAGGTTTAGTTATGATATGTGTAAAATGAAAATCGCTTTGACCCTATGTTATTGTAATTGATGAACGAGATTAATTAAAGATGTATTTGGTAATGATAGCAAATTTTGAGCTCATAAGGTTATGGTATGATATACAATTAAAGGAATTATATATATATGACCTAAGTAGGAGATTGTTGGATTTAATCCAACATGTGGGTACATATATATATATGTAAATTGATTGTATATTATGAGCTATCATAAAGTTAAGCTCGGTTAAAGTGATCTATTAAGATTAAAGTCTTTGGGCTATATAACATCTAATAAATTATGGGCTTTAATGTGTAGAGATCTAAAAGTCTCATTTCTATTTTATGATGGGCTAAAATAAAAATAAGACAAATTATATAAGAAATTATGGTTATGGTTCCCAAGTCATATAAATAATTGTCTTTTCTGAGATCTCATCAGTTAGAGAAAAGACGATTCTTGAGAGAAAACAAATGTACAATTAACTTAGAAGACGGATAACTACAAGACTCAAGAATCACGCTCTTCTCATGGATCCAGGTATGCTTCTGCAAAATATTTAAGTACTCTTGATAATTTGACATAATTATTTTTGTGATTGGTGACAGTTTTCATCATAAGGAATTAAATTCTGCCAATTAAACAACAATATTTTGTTTATGTTTTTATAAAATTCATACAAGTGGATATAAGTTTTTAGGTTTTAGCCAACAAAATAATTAAAAATGTTAGGCTTGAGGCTGATGATGGGGAAAAAAACAGTTAAAAGAAGAATAGAGTTTTACCTTTTTCTTGTATTAAGACTATTTCAAGATAGTCCGAGTGTTTCTTGGAATCTCATCTCACTCCCAAGATTTAGAGAAAAACATTAAAGTAGGTATGCTAATACTTGGCACAGTGTCATCTTTTCATTAATATCAATTGAACTTATGTATGAGCTGACTCTCACCGTGCACTGATTACCATATTATCATATTCAACACAAAACATACCATACACATCCTTGAATGCACTTCCATTAATGTGCACGACAAGTTTATATGGAGTATTAGCTGATATTTCTAAAACCAACCAGTACATTCGTTTCCAACTTACACAAGCTTACTCTGTCCAAAACCTGTTTGCATTATCACGAGTTCAAATATTGGTGGATTAGTGGATGCTCCACTTATTATTTGCCTTCTTTTTAGTATTTCTCGAAGCATATGATCACTCCTTTTTTCAAAATCTGAAAAATTGAGATCACTGCCAAACTTGTTCTTGTCCTCCTAATTTCCCCTGTATTGGCAGGCATTCGCTGTCCTGGACTCCATGCAATTCTCTTTTCTTGTTTTTTCATTTTTTGGGAGAGCTGAAAATTACTGATAGATCACGACCCTTGATTTTTCAAAAAGTCTAGAAGGTAATGAGTAGGGTTGACATAGTTGACACTACGTAATGATACATCAGATTAACAGAGGTGACCTGACCATAGAATTTGGGTACTATTACAAGATCGTCACTTTCTTTTCTCTTAAAAGGCTGTAACTCGCATGCTAAAAGTGCAATTACTGTCAACTTATCCCTTATTAGTCTTCCACAAACGCAGGATTACCACTTTCACAGTGGTCTAATTGATGGTACAAGATTCTTCAAAAAGAGATTTTTACTTTTTGAAGTTAAGATCAGAAAGGATTGATTGTACGTATTCTTTTTTTTTTAAGATCTGGACAATATTAGTGCAGGTGTAAAAACGCAAGGATTTATTAATATTAATTAAATTAAATTAATTATTTAATTTTAAATTGCGTATGAAATTATTATCTTATTTTGTGACATGAAGAGTTTATTTGATGTGCACCTAAAACCAGTAAATGTGAATTCTATCTTACAAAAACAATGCAAGATTAGTACTTCTTAAAGTCAAGCCACATACTCCCTTCGAAGTCATTTTCTCATTCTATATTATGAACCAAAGATCATGCTATTATCATACTCCAAATGCAGTTCACTGAACGAATTAGCCAACCCAATTAATCATGTCATTATCGAGATAGAAATAACTGAGCAGAATCAGTTGAGGACTGTTATGGGAAAGTTTGAGAATCAAAGATAAGCGATCTTCACGACCAAGTTCCCTCAAACTTGTAGTGGAAGAGTGCGAGTACTCTTGGTTATCATGCTTTACTCTGCCCACAAAGTAGCAAGTGAAAGTTGGCCACTCCTAGTGCCGCTACACCTCACTATTTGGACTTTATTCAGTTTATTATAAGTTAAATTCACGGCCACTTATAAATCTAGATGAACTTTTCTAAACATGGATTTCAAATGACGTTTTGAATTGTGTTCATTCGGTCATTATCATGACTGTGTTAACACTGATGCAGCAAATTTTTCTTTCTAATATTAATGATTATGCTAATACTGAGTTGGAGGGCAGCCCACGAGGGATAAGTTTGTACCAACATAAAACAACCGAAAGCAGCCATGGCACAAATCTTGTTATATTTATTATCTTTTAGATATATATTGAGTAAAACATTGAATATATTATATACAGATGCAAATTATGACTTCAAATCACACAACAACCCATGCAATAGGCTCAATGGTAATTTGGAACGGCTCGAACTCAAGACATGAATAGGAAAGATTGACTCTTAAATGGGTAAGAAAAGTCTTTGGGAACATAACACGGCATATAATGTACGATCCCATTAACATCCAAGTTTCTCACCAGAATTTGACATATAAAATATAGAAACGCAAATTCTAATAAATGTAACTAATGTTAATTTCTAACATAATAAAAGTTTATTTTCAAAATCGATATTATTTCAAAGATATTTATTGTAAGTATTTCATTTTAAGCATATTAAGTATGATATACCTAACTTTTCTATTAAATAATTCATAAACTAGTGAATCAATTTATTTTATTTTAATGGTGATTAAAAATAATAATTTAATATTCTACATAATTATTTATTTTGATCTTGCTAGTAAAAATTTAATCACTATTAAATATTCGAATTTTATGGTTCAATTAAAAGTTTTTGATATTGTCTTAAAAGATAATATTTAATGACAAAAAATTTGAATTTGTAAATTATTTTTTCATATTATTAATATTTAAAAGTGAATCAAACTTTTAACTTGTAAAACTTTAAGCTTTTATTAGAATACTGTACATAAATGCATAAGCAAAAAAAATTAATATGTATTTTAGAAAATGGATTTGATTTCAAAAGTACAATAGATATTATCTTTCATTTATTTTAGAATTATATAAAATCACTTTCACAATATTTAATGTGTTAGTAATTTTATGTTTACTACATATGCATAAAGACCTATACATGAAAAATATTTAAGCAAATATTTTTTGTTTCTATCCACACACATATCACAAAAATTAATATGATATTAATGCATTTAAACTTTTTTAATTTATGTTTCATATCTGCAGAACATGTTTATAAATAATATTAAACGTGTATATATTAATTTATAAAAATCTTAAAGATAATTCTTGGCTTTATTAATCATAATGTATAAATATTCAACAAAAATTTAATTACCACAAAAAATTTAAACTTTCCACAATTATGCAATTACAGTTAGAATATTAAAAAGTGACAATAAAATACTCGAATTTTTAATTTTTACAAAAATAGCCTGATATTAGACTCTTTGTTAATGTAATTGTGTATAAGTTACATGTGGGATGCCAGGTACAAGTGAAATTCTTCATCATATTATAATAAAATTAAATTAATCAATATTAAAGAAAAGAGAATTGAAAAAGAAAACTTAACTTAACGTTCCTCATCTTTCTCACGTCTACCCATCATTCTCGTTACTAGACTAATATTCGTATGCCCAGATTTTTATTTCTTGGGGTAAATTCTGTTTGGATAATAAAATAATAAGACCTTATTTTTGGTATTTAGCTAAAGCAAAACTTGTTTCAGGTTCTCTGCCCCTAAAGAACAAATTTGCCTTAGGTTTTCAATGGACCGTTTGCACTATTAAGTTTGTGTTTCTAGGTTTTATTCTAAAATTGTCATTCTAGTAAACATAGTTTAAAGGGAGTCCACAACAAAATGGTTTAGGTGTGATTCTTATCCCTTTCGTTTGCTTTTTAAAGTTTCAACAAGTTTTGTTTTGTTTGGTTTTTATCACTAATTTCGTCTTCAAATGTACAAAACAAAACAACCATAACTTTTAGTTCCACAGAAGATGTCTTCCAAAAATGAGTGTGGTAGATGAGAGAAAGATTGACAGACGGGAGAAAGATGGGAGGGTTAGGTTAGGTTTTCTTTTTCTTTTGTTCACTTTAAAAATAATTAATGAAATTTTACTTACACCTGCCATCTCACTTGTAACTTAACACAACTAACATGACTCCATTTGCAAAGAGTCTAACGTCAGACTATTTTTGTAAAAAATTAAAATTTGAATATTTTATAGTTCAGGCTATAATTACAAAATTATATAAAATTTGAGTTTTTCATTTGACAATTAACCCTTAAAAGAATATAAAAGTAACTATTATTAGAAGAATATGTATGTATAGTAAATTGTATGAAAGCAATTATTATTTTATGAAAATTTATCATATGTTTTAAAAATTAAATTATATAATAAAAATCTTTTTCATAAGTGTTTATAATAAATTTATCATACATATTATATATATGTATTTATGATAAGATTATTATCATTATTCTTTACAAGAATATACTATAAAAGTATATTCAATTTAAGTTTGTAAATTATTAAACTGTTATCATAATGGTTAAAACATCAATTAAAAGTAAACAAAATTAATAACTACTTATAAGAAGTGAAATGGACTTTAAATGTGTTTTCATCTATTTCAATCGTTATTATAGTTATTCTTTATATTTTTGCAATATGAAAAGTCATTAGACTTTTTAACTTAAGACTTTTAAATTTAGAACAATACCTTTAAGCTTCTGTAATTCTCAAGCTTGTTCTCTTTTGCATATGTTCCCTTATAACTACCTTTCCTCTAAGATTTTCCTTGGATTTTCATCATAACCTTAGCCTTAAACATCTCCTTCTGCTGGTTAAGCCTTTCTGTGTAACATAAATCTCCATCTTTTCCACTAAACTAGTTGCCTTAACTGTGTGCTGATTTAAAGGCATTTTTACTTTCTTGCCACTTTTATCCTGCCCTTTGATTTTATTATTTCTAGAACAAAATTTTCAATTTCCTTTCCACACCATCTAAGTTTTCCCTTTTAGGTAATATGATTACTCACCATTTATATACCAACCAAACTTTCCCTTTAAGCTAGGCTAACTTTCCTCCCCTAGTTCCCACCTCCTCCTATCATCCCCTCCATTCCAATCCCTCTGGCTCTCTGACTTAAGCACCATTCTCATTATTTCCATCTTCTTCCAATTCTCGAACTAATGATACTGATAATCCTCCTCATACATTTAACTCAAATATAGTCACTTAAAGTCCTTCTAAGTCCTCTAAATCCCATGAATCTCATTCGACTCAAGGAGATCAAACCGAGCCCTCCATTTCAGTAAGACTCAACTACAAGCTAATTTGGAAATAGGTTATTGGTGACCCTTCACCAACCAAGCTCCAGTATTGTCCCCTTTCTTGCTATAACGGTTCCTCTACTATTGCTTCTTAGCTAGAAGTACTACAGGAAGGAACTAAATCGTAATCTTTAAGTTTGATTAGATTCTTTTTAGGAAAAGGACCTGCTTTTCCTGTAGTGAATGCTTGGGCAGTGAAGAATTGTAAGAACTAGGAGCTCAATGATGTTCTCCTTAATGAGGATACCTCTTCATGTACACCTTCAACTTTTAATATTTAGCTTAAACAATTCTTAAAGTTGGACCCTAGCACTTATCAAACATTTATATTGTCCTTCATCTATGGAGAATTGGATTGACTATGAAGAATGTTTAATTATAACTAAATACCTATTTGGATAAAGTTGTATAATATTCCTTTGGAACACTAATTAACCAAAGGACTTAGCTATCTGGAAAGCCACCTTGGAAATCCCATATACATAGATGAGGAAGTAGTAGTAAAGAGAAGAGTAAGTTATACTAGAATGTGTGTAGTCGTGGAAATGAAATATGACCTACTAGACACTAGTCCTATCTTGAGGCTTAGAGATCATAACCCACTGGTTAAGGAGTCTATTAAAGTCTCCTTTCAGTTGGGCCTAACCAATACTCAACTAAGTGGGTAATGGATTCCAACTAGAAAGAAGTTCAAAAGAAGAGACTACTCAAAATTACTAGGATTTTAACGTACAACAAAAATAGGTAAAGAAACCTTGTGAGAGGGTAATCCTACAAAATCATCTACACATAATTATGAAATTGTACTGATGTGTAATAAGGTCTACTAGTTTAGTTATAATTAAGGGGAATATATTGCCTAAAAGCATTAACATCAAAGAATTTGATCCCTATTTTTCCTAGAAAGATCCTTTGATTATAATATTCCTATCCCTGGTAAAGCTTTTTATTTCTTTAAACACCTCTTTTATAAGTGAAGCTCTTCCATCAATTGACATCCCTATCTTTAAATTAGAAGAGCCAATTCCAATAGCAGATCATCTTCTCAAAGACAACATATACACAGTTGAAACTTTCAACACTAACACTAAAAGGTAGTCAAGTATAAAGAATTGTGTAAAAGGCTCAAGGAGCCACCCTAACTTTTAATGTATCTATTGCCTTGGAATTTAAGGGGCCTTAAATACCCAAAGAAGAAACAAGTCCTTAGAGATATCTTTCATGAAATAAAAACAATTTTACTAGATGTTTTGGAAATGAAGCTTAAAGTAGATAGATGTAGCAAACTAAGTTTTCTAGAAAAGAACTGGAAGACCATAGCCAATCAACAATTCCATCATAATGGAAGGCTAGTTATTACATATGATCCACATTCAGTGGATGTCACCTTGATACTTGTTTTTTTCCAACCATTGCCCTTGAGCGTTTACTTAATACATAAGAAGAATAGTTTTCAAGTCTCTTTTATCCATGTATCTAATTTTATTTTTTAGAGGAATGCTTTATGGAATAAACTTAGTGCATACACTCTTATATAGGCTCTCTATGGATCATTATAGGGAACTTCCATAGCATCCTCCACATCTTTGAAGCTAATAGTAATTCAAGCTTAATAAAAGATAATGAGGACTTTAAGAACTATGTTAATGATATGGAGATAACTTAAAATTTGAGAGAAATTTCTTTACATAGAGCAAAAAAAATTGACATATTAGAAAAAATTTAGATAGAGCTCTAATTAATGTAGAATGGCTTCTAAAATTCCTTTATAGTAAAATGTTCTCTTATCATAATCCAATAATCATTAAGAATTTACTCCCATCTAAGCATATAAATGTCACTTTCCTCTTCAACAACTTCTTGACTAAGGTGGAGGGAATTGAAGATGCTATTAGGGAAGGATTTTCTTATGATTTTCAAGGATACAAACCTTTCATTTACCTAATAACATTAAAAATGGTGAAGAAGGAGCTCAAACTCCTTAACCATAGTAGGTTCTATAATACTCAGATAAACATTACTAGCACTAAGCTTCATCTAATCAAAGTTTAAGATGACCTTATCCTTCACCTAGGGGATGCTTCTTCATTAAAAAAAGGAGAGGAGAGCCTTAAAGGATTACATTAAAGAAATGGACTTCACAATTATATCCTAAAGAAAAGATCAACAGTTCAGTAGCTGAAGAAAGAAGATAAAAACACTAAATTCTTTCAAAGATCTATTAATGCTTGGAAAACTCTTAATAGAATCACATATCTTGCTGAGCAAGATGGAAGCTTAAGCTTGTCCCAAGATGAAATTAGCTAGGAGTTGCACCTTTATTTTTAGAATTCAACCGATACTCTAGTTGAATGTTGTTCCTCAACACAAATTCTATTTTTCACCAATTCTTAACATTATCTATTAAAAGGTTGTGCAAACCATTCACTAAGGAGGAGGTAGAAAAGACTATCTTCAGCCTAAACCATAATAAATCTCCTAGTTCAAATGAACTAAATGCTCATTGTTTTAAAATTCTAGCCTTAGATTAAAAGTAGTGCTACAAAAGCTATGTTGGAGTTTTTTAAGGGAAGGAGATGACAATAATAACAAAAAAAATAACATCTGAGTAGAGGGGTCTAGGAAGGTCCAAAAGTATGTAGCTTTACTCCTAATTAGTAGAGAGGTTGTTTCTGATAGACCCAGAAGAAAAGGAGGAAAAAAAAGAAAAAGGAAACTTTAATGGAAAGAAACTGCTTAGAAAAATCAACAAAAACTTCATGACCCTCATTCCCAAAACCCCTGACCCTTCTTCTAGAACTAATTTTAGACCAATTTCGCGTTGTAATACCATTTACAAAATCCTACTTGAGCTCTTTGCATCCATCTTAAAATAGCTCATTGTACCTCAATCAATGAGACACAAGGTGCTTTTGTTTAAGGAAGATTAATAGGGGATAATGTTTTGCTGTCTTAAGAGTTACTCAAGAGTTGTAATAAGAGGAAATCCTTAAGAATTGTGCTATTAAAGGAGACTTTCATAAAACTTTTGATTCAATTTACTGAAGATCCCTAATAAATATGCAAGCAATTAGTTTCCACAATTTTTTTGTTGAATGGATCCACCAATGCATTACTACCACTTCTTACTATGTATTGGATAATGGAGAACTAACAAAGCTTCTTAAGGGTAAGAAAGGATTGAGATAAGGGAATCTACTATCCCCTTACTTACTTATTTATGCAAGGGGCCCTTATTTAAACTGTTTGCCTATAACATCAAGTTTGACTCAGGTTTTAAATTTCATAGAAAATACAAAAAAGTGAAACTTTTTAACTCTCATTTACAGATGATCTCTTACTTTTCGCAAATGCTAATGATAAATCCATAACTTACTATGTCCTCTCCCAATACATTCAAAGAGCTCTTTGGTTTAGTTATCAATAAAAATAAAAATCACTTGATTGTTTTTGCTGGTGCTAGACACCTTTCCAATTGACTTTCAACTATTTTAGGATTATGTAATGAGCCTCCATTCATCTATTTGGGGTTTTCTATCTATACCAAAAAAAAAAATCCTCTTTAGGGATTGCATTCCTCTAGTAGAGTAGATCTAAAAGAGGATCTATAATTAGTGCACCAAAACTATATCTTTTGTTGGCAGACTAATGTTGATAAACTTAGTGTTAAAATCTTTGCACATATATTGGTCATCTCATAATTTTCTCTCTTAAAGGGCTGATCAAAACTATTGAAAAGAAGTTGAGAAGATTCTTATAGCTACGTGCAATTAATAACTAATCCTTTACTAAGGTAAAATTAGATGAGGTCTATAAGCCAAAGAATGACGGAGGCCTCGAAATAAACTCCTTAAAGCTTGCTAGTAAAGCTTTGATGGCTAAAAGAGATTGGAGAATCCTCACAAATACTAAAGCTTTATGGGTAAAATGAATTTATAAATGCATTATGAAAGGAAAAAGCTTATCTTAAACAAAAAATAAGTCTTTTACTTCTTGGTTTATGGCTCAGCTCTTAAAGATGAAGGATATTATCCATTCAAGCATCAAATGTAAAGTTGGAAGTAGGAAACTTGCTTCTTTATATTATGATAACTAGAGTAACTAGGGATCTCTTTTCAAATCCAATATAATAAACAATCTAATTCACCTCTACCCCGAAGAGCCTAATGTCTACTCCATCATCCATAATAATGATTAGCAAAGTGATTCTGTTGCTCAATATAGGAATATCTTACTAAACTATTATCCAAGATCAAACTAGGAGGATTATTATATTTAGTTAAATTATTCCCATGAGACTTTCAACTTAAAACCCTAAATCCTCATGCCTTAAGCATAAAACTACTCCGGGTTGCAATTATGTGGGAGAAAAAAGCACATCCTAAAATAACAATAATTATATGGTTAGTTGCTATACAAAAGCTTCATATAATGGAAAGGATAAGATTCCTTGACATTCCTAACCAATACAAGCTATTCAAATCATCCTCTGAATCCCTAGCTCACCTCTTTTTTAACTATAAATACTCATTAATTAGTGGTTTGAAATTAAATCCAAGCTCATTACAAACTAAGAGTGACCAGAAGTAACCATAAAGAAATCCTTCAGTGGCTCATCAAATCTAAGGCCACAATTCCTTCAGCAGGTCGAAATATTCTTATAATAGCTTTTGGATGCATAATATATATAGTTTGAAAAGAAAGGAACTCTAGATTATTTTATGTTCATGAAAAATCCAAGCACATAATCACTTCAGAGCTTATTACCTAGATTAGGTAACAACTTTTTTCTCATCAAGTTAATATGCAATTATAGCCCCTCTTTAGCCTCCTCTTAGGGTATTGCAGACATGTACATAAAGTAAAAAACCTTGAGTAAGCCCTCAAAAGTTCATCAAAGTCTCATAATTAGTCAGATGTACTATGAAACCAATAACTCCTACTTATGCTCCTGAGCAAGTGCTATGAGTCTCAATCTTGTAAGTACCAATATGAACCTATAAATGTCTATCTTAATGAAGAAGTATGGCTCTTAACTATGCATGTATCCTTAAACCAACTTAATCCTCTATTATCTTTTGCTAGTTTTGGCTTTTGCAATCACTAGCACTAGCTTTTTCTTAAATTTTTGTTACAAATTGTGGATTATATGGTTAGAACTTACACTTTATTGTAAGCTTTGCTTTATGCTCTTTTCCTTTTCAAAACAATAATACTTTTAAACCTTTCATATGTTTCTTTGAATTATATATTGTAATTAATAATTATATGTAATTTTCTAGTAATTCTTGAAAATTGTTTCACATTTATAATTATCGTTTATATCTCTACAATTGAAGAAAGTTTGAAAACTTTTTTTTAATGTTTCCTATACAAGATTAGAAAGTTTGATTTATCGTTGTAATATTTTTTCTTCCTATCATATATATTGATAATATTATTAGTTTTGTATTTTTATTAATAACTATTATAAAAAATTAATTTGTAATGATCCAACTTCTTATAATTATCAAGAAGAGTGATGAGTAAAAAGTTGACAAGAAGTTTGAAATAAAATAATTATAACTTATCAAGTATTTATGATATTAAATATGTGAAAAGGTAATACCTTTTGATTTCAAATTTCTTCGTTTTATTTGACTTAAGATTTATATTTAAATACAAATATGTAAACGACTAGTTTTGTTAATATTTAATTAGAATTTTCATAATAAATTTTGTATTTACACATATAATTATTTTAAACTTAATTATATTAATCTGTTTCAATTTTCTCGACACAATATAAACACATATCATAAAATGAATCTCTTTTCGTGGTGTCTACAAAATTTTAAACTTACTAATTTGATATAAACTATATTAATAATGAATAATAAACTATTATAAATAAAATAAAATAATCACATTTAATAAATATAATATACTCATATTATTCCAAATAAGAAATATATATTATATAATCAATTATATTAATTTTAATAAAATAAAATATTTAAATAAAACTGAAAAAAATGGTGCTGTCTAATTCTAATCTAATTATATTATTTTAAAGAGCATAGCCATCCGTAGATTACACGTCAGGACAGCAGCCTGCACAGTTAGCATTTCCCACACTGTTGGATCAGGTGAATGACACAGAATTCCACTGACAAGAAGTGAAAACGTCATGTTCAAGCAACATCATCACTCTGCTGTTTACTTAATTAAAAGTCTCCAGCTTTTTTGTCTGTTTCCCAAGTCCACTATTCTAACAAAGCTCATAAGTCATAAAGCCAATATGCGTACGGAGAGACTTCCGTGGCACGGACTAATATTGGTAATTGATTAGTTGGTGCACGCACACCGAATGTTTACGGACTGTCTCAAGATGTTGTTTATATAATAATGTGATCAATTCATCGTTATTGCGTTAATGTTAGGGTCAAACTTGGGTCCCCCCACAACCTGAAACCAGGGGACAAGCTTCAACACATACCTAACTAATCTGGCCAACAAAGATAATCCCTTGTCATCTTTTTTATTATCCCTTTTACCCATCCTTCTTCTTACCCTTTCTGTTCGTTAGTGTTCTTTTCAGTTTTAGATGACTATTAAAACATTTCAGGGACAATCTTGAAGATTGAGTTGAGCACTCTAATTCAATATTTTAGATATGCAATTGCAGGCATTGGGCACCCATTAGCTGCATATAACCCATTAGCTTTTTAGACATTGGCAAGTCCAGAATGTAATGGCACTACAACAATATGGGATTTTAGCGATGAAGCACAAAAATGGTAGTAGATAATATCTTTCGATAGTAATAAGTCATCGCCTAAATCATCGTAAAATTTTGGTAGCAAAATATTATAAGTAATGTTTTTACAAAGTTGTAGCAAATTATGTTTCGCTATGAGTATAATACGTAATCAAAAGAGATACACGACGATAGATAGAATCATCACCAATAATGTTTTATTACGCTTTTTTTTTGTGGCTAAATATTATTAGCTACGTTACAATAAATGTAGGTAATAACATTTACCGACAAGTTAATAATCGTCGCCCAAAATTAGTTGCAACGATTCAAGTTGTGACAATTTTTAATTTTTTAATAAAAATTATTACTGAAAATTTTATCATGTTAATTATAATTATTGGTCACATTTTAAATCCATATTATTGTTTGTAATATTTAGATTTTTTGTTTTATTGGGCTATATTATACGAAAATAAAATTAAAAATAATTAGAAATTAGAAGCATTTTATATAAACAATTAAATATCATTAAATTTTAATTACGAATGTTTTAAAATACTTATATACAAACTAAGATTTGTTTTCATCGTTACTACTATCTATATAATTGACGCTAAGTATTTATTTGACCATCTTTTCAAGCTTATCCAACTTTTGATCATTTCTTTCTAACTTTTCTTCGTTACATTGTAATTTAGTCTTAAGCGACCATTTCTCCTCTTGAAGATAGGTGACATATGTTGGTCTTGATGAGGATGACGCAGTTGACTTAGAGCTATACCCAAGACCTTTGATGTAGCCGAATCTTGTACCAAATACGTTGTTGCAAATGTCATCTACATTTGGTTCATTTCTGTCAATCAATGATCTTTGCAACAACTCCTACATCTTATTATAAAATTTAAAAAATAAAATCAATATTTAATTCAAATAATATTAGGTAGTACTACATAATAAATAAACTTAAAATTTAAACAAATTTTTATACTTACATTGTTATTTTGCGTTTCTTCTAACATCCACCTTTAACCTTCCTTATAGTGAGTGAGTTTGTATAGTGTGATCATATCACACTCTTGTCTATATAGTTCTTTCTCACTTTCTTTTATGAAAAAAAATGAAAACACAATAAATAATATTGTATTTACTGATATAATTATAACTTGTAAACAAAGAACTTATAAATTCATTTCATACGAAAATAAATGATTCGAAGCTTAGTTGTGAGGAGTTTTCAATTTTCCTCTCTTAACCTTGGCTTTCTCACCTTTTTCCTAAATAAAGAAAAGAAATAGTCATTAAATTGTGTAACGAGATTAATGGAAGCAAATGTGAAGAAAAAGAAAACAAACTATAACATTGGCAGAGGCCTAATAATCACATATTTGGCTCCAATTTTTTGGAGTCACCATTTGAGAACATGTCTCCTCGCTTCCTCATCTAAAGGAAAAGATTTGTAGTATTTATGTAGTCGATAATGATAATCCTTGGGCCTTTGTTTCAACAGTGAACTCACACAGTTTGAAACTTCAGGGTTTTTGACATAGATGATATTGAGTTTCATCTGTGAACAACAAGTGAAAGTTAAATTAATATTTAAATAAGTAAAACAAAATTGCATATAATTAAATAAATTGAAAAATTATTGGAACTTTGACCAAAACATTATGTAACAAGTTGTCTTACTTCAACTGGTTAGCATGCTGAAGGCAAGGTAATTCAATCCTGACAATGACTCTTAACTCACTAGATAATTTGGCCGATTGGATAATTTAGCCGATTGAACCTTGTCAGCAGGATGACCTTGCAAGGTATCAATATGCATAGACAACTAGTTGTTCATTGTAACATTCATATGTTGTAACTCAGAACCTTTAGTAATACCTCCACCTTTTTTTTTTCTTCTGATAGTGGTATTAGAACCTGACAACAAAAGAATAATGATAAGAAAAAAACATTAAAACATGTAAATATAAATTTGAGTATAAGTTTAATTATAGGTGGTAAAAATTAACAGATCTAAAGATCCCTCAACCCTAGTTGAGGTAGATAGAGGTTGTTGCTCACTGGCTTTATTGGTTGATAAACTCGGTAGTTATTGTTGGATAGGGTCATATTAATCTGGTTGTTGCGGGGGAGGAGTAATTTTGATAGTTGCCATCTTGTTTCTCTTATTTCTACCAGGTGCTATTATACTGAATATCTATAAATCAAATATCAAAAATATGCTACCAGGTGCCATTATACTGAATATCTATAAATCAAATATCACCAATATGCATAAACATAAGTCAAACATCAACAATATGTAGAAACATAACTCAAACAAAATGCAACCCGTATAAACATAAGTCTAACATCAACATTCCACATTAACATATCTCAAACATGAACATTCCGCATTAACGTAACTCAAATATCAAAAATACACATAAATAAAACTGAAACATCAAAATTTCACATTAACATAACTCAAACATGAACATTCCTCATTAACATACTCAAATATCAACAATACACATAAACAAAACTAAAACATCAACAATTCACATAAATATAACTCAAATATCAACATTCCGCAATAACATAATTCAATTATCAACAATACACGTTAATATAACTCAGACTTCAACAATACATTTCAAATAATATAAACAATTTTTTTACTTTCAATTATCATGATCAAGATCTTAAAAATCATCATCATTAATTACATTATGATTTGACTCTTCATCACTATTATATTCAGTCAAAGTATCATCATTTTCATATAATTCATCATCAATATAGTCTTGATCTCTTTCTATGATAAGATTGGATTGTACTTCATCCACTTGTATTATATTGGGACCAACATCTCTCTTATGGAATGATGATATATCTGCATCTTCTATTTGAATGGCTTCATTATTCAACTCTAATTCAATCTCTTGATATACTTCATCACCATCCTCACTTATCATACCATTATCCCTTTCACAAAAATCGAAAAAATTTCAGTGTTGAAACTTTTGAACAACCTCCCAATTTTGCCCAATATAGTATCATTGAGGTAGAAAATTTGTTTTACTTGACTTGCAAGGACAAAATGGTCCTTATCATACCATGTCTTACTAAGATTCATGCTAGTAATATTCCCATTCATGTTATTTTCTTTCTTTGATTTTTTGATGATGGTGCAGTCAGATTCAGATGTAATATCTTTAGTGTTTTGTGCCCTGGAATCAATTCATTCAGCCTTGGGAGTTACGACAAATAATAACATGCCAAAGCAGCTCTACAAGGAAGAGGTACATGTTTTGTTAGTTCTTCAATATGCCATTTACTTTTGAGATTTCCAGTGATAATTAGGAGTCTGTTTTTGAGAACAAGTCAAGTAATGAAGGTTGCTTTAGGACAGATGGTATTATGACATACAAGAGATAACTAGAGAACTACCGTTAATCTATTACAGATGAGTGATAGCAAGACTTATTGGAAAAGATACGAAATGACTTTAAGATCCAACATATGTTATCCTCTTCGATTGTATTGGAAAGCTATGGGAGATGATTTAGAAGATATGTGCATCCATGAAAGGTGCGAAAAGCTATGGGAGATGATTTATGAGTGAACTTACTTGTATTACTTCCTATTTTATCTATTTCCCCCCTCTTTTATTAGGTCCCAAAGCATATGAAGAAGTCATTTATGTATATTATTAGTTGAACAACATCTTTAAGAACTGTCACAGGTTTTTGCTAACATTTGTCATATGTGAGATTTAACAAGATAGAAGTATCTAGGCTATGATCATTAGAACAAGCTGCACAACTTCATATGTTAACTGGCTGGTCACAAATAGGTGAGGTCCATTTCTGAATACCTGAGATTCACTTATGTTCTTTTAATCTCTTCTACTGCAGGATGATGCAATATTTGATAATGATTTTAGTTTCCTTTTCTAGCTATTTGACCATTTTGATCCACAAACTTATTTTCTCAGGTTTCTGCATTCTTGCATTCTTAATGATCCACAAACTTGCATTCTTAATGATTGTTGTGTATTGTTTCTTATCTAATTAATTCTTAATTTTTCAAGAATTAATGTGTAAGGAATTGGCAGATTCAATAGAATGAGGTCATCCAATGACAGTGGATGAAGTGTGCAACAAAGTCTTAGGCATTAGATCAGATTATGTTGTTGGCATGGGAGTTGGGCCTCAACCACAAGGGAAGACTTCAGTCAGAAAAAGACTTCGAAATGAACTAGAGGAGTCAAAGAAGGTTAATCAGGAGTTACAGTCTCAAGTCGATAAATTAAATAAAAAGGTTTAGGTTAGATATATGTACTTATTGATATATTATACACTTATGACGTACTTTTTATATTAATTAGTGTATTATGACATGTTTTCGAATTGCAATTAAATAATAAATTCTCTGCACGTATGAAATTCTTGTGATATATGAATAATTACTAAATTAATAATATACTAAAAAATTGAAGAATTAAATAAATAAAATTCATAAATAATATTAAATAGTTATTAAACAAATAAGATTTTAAAAAACTTTTTATTTAAAAAATAAATATTAAAATTGAAAAATTATTAACTTAAAATTATTTTTGAAAAATGAAAAAATAATAATTTAAAGAAAATAATTCTATTTGCGACATTTTTTAAAACATTCCCCGACGTTTTAAAAACATCGCTAAAAACCGTTGCAAAATCTGACTTTCTGCAACGTTTTTATGACTTTATGCAACGATTTTAAAACGTCGCGAAAGAAAAGTGACTTTTCCCGACGTTTCTAAAAAATGTCACGGAATGTCACATTCCGTGATGTTTCCAGAAAACATCACGGAAAGATCAATGTCGCAGAATGTCAGTATTTTCTGTGACATTTTACAGAAAACGTCGCAGAAAGCTTTTGCTTACACCACATTCCGCGATGTTTTTTTGGACATTCTTTAAAATGTCGCAAATTGTATTTGGTGACGTTTTTTGAGATTTTGTGACATTTTTTAAACTTCACATATTGTGCTATTTTCTTGTAGTCTCACTTTCACGTCAGTAAAATTAAACTATTTGCACTTAAATAGAACAACCTTTTTATCCTTGATATAATGCAACTTTATTATTTCAGAGATGACACCATAGAAGTTAATAAAATGGTCGTCCTGACATCCCTCAACAACAACCCCAAAATTTTGGCTTCTAAGTTCACTGTCTCGACCTTGTATATGAAATCTACTATTAACAATGCAACATGTATATTTTCCTAATATATGATGCCCATATGCCAAAGAATATAATCATGTTATCGCCTCATACATGTCATGGTTATGTAACCGTATCATCTGTAGGACAAAATGAAGTTAATCTGACATACAAATTGTCATAAGTTTATAATATTCCATAAATATATAACTTCCTCGAGTCCTAAACCATGATAAGAACTTCAGCTTATGTTGTTCTTTGACATTAACAATCATTTTGCTTCAAATCAACTCTTTGTGTTCTCTATTTAAAAAAGTAAATAGAGATAAGGAAAAATAGATTGAATCACAAAAATTAAATATGAAAATTTGAATCAAAAGTAATATACATACTCTATATGTATATCAACTTCCTCACAATTGTTCAAAATATACCAATAGACAATTTGGAATTAGTCTTTAGTTAACTCCACATATATTCTAACACCAAGTTACCTTACTTTTTGGGAAAAAACTGACAAGCCACCATCCTGATCAAAATCAAAGTTACGTTCTAGTTTATTAAATCTTGTCTTGACATCATTTAAGTACATCAAATAAAATGTCAAGTATTCATTTGCTATACAAGCCTCTATAATAGACCCTTTAGGTTGAACTCTATTATATACATAATGCTTAAGAGAGCAAAAAAAAACTAAACAAAATATAAAACATTAACAATTGTTACTAACTGGAAAATTTAAAAAAAGTAGAAGTTAAAATAAAATAACTTTTAATGGGGAACATCCATCGAAATTAAACCGGTCCATAAAGTTTTATTTCATATGGTAAGTGAATTTCCAAATGCACCATAATAATAAAAAATGATTTTTTAAGGGAGCGGGACTACTAGTTCAAGCCTACATAGAATCAAAGTTATGTCTTTTCCATTTTGTCAGGCTCTTTAGCTTTAAGTGTCTTGCAACATAATTTCTTTAAAAACCCACCTAATTGACCCAAAGTTAAGGACACATCCTTCAGAAAACACCCACGTATTCCAATAGGAAGTAATTGTTACAGAAGTACATCACAATCATGGCTTTTCAACCCCAATACTTTTCCCTCTTTAACATTTACACAACAGACTATATTGGATGCATGCTCATCAAAAAACTTGACTAATTTAAGAAATTGACAAAAAGCATGCTTCTTTTTTTTGACATGTTGAAATAAGCAAGTGGAATAATATATGACCCATCATCTCTTCTTTTCAAATGCAAAAATTTTCTTATATTCATGTTTTCTAATTCCAATCTCACCTTAATTGTGTCTTTTAATTTGCCATCAATTCCCATCGTAGTTTCTAAAATATTGTCACAAATATTTTTTTCAATATACACCACATTAAGATTATGCCTCAATAACAGTTCCTTCTAATATGGAAAATTAAAAAATATGCTTTCTTTTAATTCCAATTGAACTCAACAACATTTCATTTTTGCTTTCCATTACTTAGGTGTTTGTCAGCTGTAATGTCACCTAAATGTGATAGCTGGTAAACCACATCATTACCAGACAACTGCAAAGGAGCTTCACTTAGTTCTACTTTGCCATTAAACAATTTGTTTCTTCGCCATCTCTGCCTATGTTTCAAGTAATGATGATGTCCCGTATAACATATTTTACTTCGTAGCCTCATTGAATAAATTTGATGGTTACACACAAGACAAGCTATATATCTTTTAATGCTCCATCCAGACAAATTCCCATAACCTAAAAAATCATATATAGTCCACAACATAGCCGCATGCATTATAAATGTTTCACCTTGAACAACATCAAAAGTTTCTAATCTAACCTCCCATAGATCGTTTAAGTTAACAATTAATGATTGCATGTATACATCGATATCCTTATCAGGAGTAGTAGGCCATAGAATAAGCAAAGGTCCTAGAATAAGCAAAGATAATAACATAAAAGGTTCTTCATACACTTCCATGGAGGTAAATTGTATGGCACTAATATTACCGGCCACATGCTAGAAGAAGTACTCATATTACGAAAAGGATTAAATTTATCTGAGGCTAAACCAAGTCAAACATTACTACAATCCTGTGCAAACCGTGAATACTTTCCATCAAATCCTTTCTATGCCATTGAATTTGCTAGATGACGCATAGTGTTATTATCAATGCATTTCTCTTTATGCTACCTTATATTTATAGTTGTTTCTGTTGATATGAAAAGCCTTTGCAGTCGTGGTTTAATAGGAAAATATCTCAAGATTTTATGTGGTATCTTTTTGCCTCTCCTATCATCCACTCGCCACCTTGATGTACCATACTTGGAAAATCTTCAAGATCTTTACTGTCCTTCCAAAATATAACACAATCATACTTACAATCATGTATTGATATATATCCTAATCTATGGTCCTTTGATAATTTCTTCACATCATGTTAAGATTTGGTAATTTGTGTCTAATAGGTAATGCATCATTGAGCAAGTCAACTAACATGTCAAATGACTTGTTACTCCATTTATTATAGACCTTTAAATGCAAGAACTTGATAACAAAAGATAGCTATGAGAAATTCGAGCACCCTGGATATAATTCTTCATGAGTAACTTTCAATAACTTCCTAAAATTATCTCCTGTAATACTACCAACTATTTTAGGCAAACTAGTTCCATTCATTGTCTCTATATAATTCCCATAATCCTCTAACATCTTGTCAATCCCATCATCATCGTCACCATCATTATTGTTACTATCATCAACACCTGCACCAGCACTTCTACTAAAACTTGTTTCCTTACGTTCGCCATAATAAAGCCATGGAGTATAGAATTTATCTATGCCTTAGATTAGTAAGTGAGTATATACCACATATTGACTTTGAATGTCAACATTTAAACAATCTATGCATGGACAACGAATACGACGTTCATTACCCATTTGATCTCTTACAAATTGCATAAAACTTTTAACTCCTAAGTATTTAGTGGCCCATTTTTGATGAGACATCCAACTTTTTTCCATCTAGCTATACAACTAAAAGTAACTAACTAAATAACTAAATGCAATCCTTGTTCTATATAACATAACCATTAATCACTACAAGTTCATTTTTGAATTTTGAATTCAAACAAGTGCTATGGTATTGTTACATCACATGAATCAAGAAAGCAAGTTTTTGCTGTACTCCTAAGCTCGTGGAATGTTTCACCGATAAGCCTCATTGGAGCTGTATCACAAGTTTCCAGCCTATATACTATCTTAGGGGTTTATTATACAAAGGATTGTCCATAATTGTAGGTGAATTTCTAATGTTAATACTTCTATATTAATCAGTACAAGTTCATAAATTAAGTTTGAATTTAAACAAAAACTATGGTACGTGACATTATTACATCACATGAGTCGAGAAAGCAAGTCCTCATTATGGCTCCTAGGTTTATGGAATACTTCACCGATAAGCCTCATGAGAGCTGCATCACAAGTTTCTAGCCTATATATCATCTTAGGGGTTTATTAAATAAAGGATTGTCCATAATTGTAGGTGAATTTCTAATGTTAATACTTATCCATTAACCAATAGAAGTTCATAAATTAAGTTTGAATTCAAATAAACACTATGGTACATGGTATTGTTATTCCAAATGAATCGAGAAAGCAAGTTCTCACAGTAACTCCTAAGCTCATGAAATATTTCACCGATAAGCCTCATGGGAGCTGCATCACAGGTTTTCAGCCTATACATCATCCTAGGGGTTTATTATGCAAAGGATTGTCCATAATTGCAGGTGAATTTCTAATCGTCAATACTAAGTTTGAATTCAAACAAACACTAAGCTATGTGTAATAAATAGTTATGTCATTTATACATCTACTCTTTAATTGTTCAAACAAAACCCAAACATAAATAGTTAAACTATTAAAGCATAACATAAAAAACTCATCAATGATTCTATGAGTATTGCAAAGAGCAACATAAAACAAACTGCACCTTTGCATTGACACAAAACCCAAACATATGGTAGAGATTAGTTGGATGACTTGGATGGACGGACAACTATAAACTATAATGAAAAAGGACAAGGTTGGATAATTATTGACGCTCTTCAACTTAAAACACAGCCTGCGAAAAAGACAATTTTGTATTTAATATAATACACTTTTTCATAGAGTTGTGTCTTAGGACTTAAAATGTAGAAAATGTTTATAACAATGTGATAGGGCTTAAAATGGAATTTATATGCTTACAGTGAATCTTAGGTCTTGAAAAAGAATAAAATGCCTAGAGTTAAGTCTTATGTCTTAGGAAATGGATAAAATTCCTTGACTAGATCTTAATGTTTTAAACTAAAGATAAACCAAGTACAATAGTAACAAAGAAAACTAGATTAGTGGTTATATAATTAAAGGGAGGATATAGATTTCAAGGAATATTTTTCATCAATAGGTAAATTACAAGATTAGACTATTACTTACATATATAAATCCATCTTCTTCTATATAGGATTTTATGGTCTACAATGGAATTACAAAATTATAGTGATATTTGAAACGTTAAATGTTTTCAAAAAAAAGAAATGACATACATACACGTTATTGAAGCTTTATTAAAAAAAGAATAAATTAAATTAGTGGTGATTACTTTATAAGTACAAAATGGTTTATAATTATTAACCTTAATCTAGTTAATAATTGTTAATACAATTTATGAATTCAACTTATAATTTCGTACCATTTTAAACTTACATTGTGATGTATACCAATAGGTTATAAAAAACAATTTGAATTACAAGCTTCATAATAATGTTTAATGTTATGTTGATGACTATAGTTAGTGGACTTAAATTTCAAGAGGATCTCTTTGAATACTTGCATAAAGTTTCAAAAGGCTGTAGTTTTTTTCAATTGAAGATGAATTTTATGAAGTTTGCTTCCATAGACATAACAAGAAAGTTTTTAGGTCATTATTCATCAAGTCCTTCATATTGATCAACATAAGACTAAGGCCATTATGAATATTTAAAGTGAAGTCTCTTTATGCTCTCTATTCTCGAATTTTAGAAGCTTGAGTATATGTTGTTGATTTTATAAACATAGACAAAAGATGAATAAATCTAATTGAGTTAGTTAATTTGGGCTTGATTTAATTAAATTTTGTTAATTAATTGGTTTTGAAAATTATTTATAAGTCAAAATCTATTCAAATTTGAATAATTGAATTTGAATTCTATCAAATTGAATTTGATACATAGACTATGACTATATTAGCTCTTTAGGAAAAAAAAGTTTATGTTATATCAAAGTTAACACAAATCTTAATGCAAACAATTTCATTAATAGAAGATTCAATTAGATTAATAGATTCCAATGCTACAAAAATTAAGATAAAAATATACTAATCTATCATTATTCTTATGTAGAAATCACTCATCTTTTCTATATATAGAATTACAAAACCTTAACACTCTTCATATATCACAACCTCTTCTCTTTAGCACTACCATCCTCACAAAACATAACACTATTAAAACAAAAAAAAAAACTTCTTTCATAAGTTCAAAACAAAACACTAAATCTCTATGAGAACTTTCATCGAATAGTTTATAGCCTTCAAAAATTCAACACAAACTAATAACAAAAATTATGTCTTCTCCCTTTCTTCACCAACATGAACACATTCAATCAACCATTCAACCACTAACAGGCCAAATAAAGTCAAACAACCTAACAGCTCACCCTAAAATTGACCATCAACATAGCATTTAACAATAATAATGAAACAAGATTAAAAAAACCCCAAAACATAAGCTTCAGTTACTTACCTTGACTAGAATTGCAGGGAGATGATGGAAAACAAAATGAAGAGAACAAGATGAAACAAGATGAATAGACAAAGAGAAGAACAAATTGATACAAAATCATGTGGGAGAGAGGAGAGGCCGAAAGAAAATTTAAGGGGTGTTGGGTTGCGTTAATTAAACAGATGCAGAGATGACGTCGTTTGTTGTTGAACAAACGATGTCGTCTCTACTTAATTTTTTTTCACATCGAAACATTTGGCAACGAATTCGCGAGGTTAATATGCCACCAAGGATTTGGCTACTAATTTACAAAAACGTCACTCTTTGGATTAAACATAACTAAGTCGTTTTCGCTTAATTTGTTTACATCCCTCAAAATTTGGTGACAATCTCACAATTCGTCACCAAACTTTAAACACTATTCGAATATTTGACAATTTGGCTACCAATTTAGAAATTGTCGCCAATACTATACTTTTTTCTAGATTTTTAAAATTTGCACAATTTTTTAATATATCATAAGCATAAATTACTATAGAAATTATATGTAATAAATACAGTTTTGTGAGACCACATAAAATTATGAAATCATATATATTAAAAAACATGAATAAAAAGTATAATAACATTTTGTTAACTAAATTTATTTTTACACTTAAACAATCATTGTCATTAATATTAAATTTGATATTTGAAATGACATTGTTGTTAACTACATTTATAAACACGGCTTACAATAGATTTTGAATAATATTAAATTTGATTTTTAAAATATAATATTAATATATAATATTATTTTTCATTTTTTACTATATTTCAATTTATTTTTAATTAAATTGCTATTATTATTGTTGTTGTTGTTGTTGTTATTATTATTATTATTATTATTATTATTATTATTATTGTTATTATTATTATTATGATGATGATGATGATGATGATGATGATGATATCATCATCATCATCATCATCATATATGGTAATTAATATAATGTTATATGAATGTATAGATAATGACTGCAACTAGTATAATGATTTATGAATTATTACAAAATTTATAAATTTTCGCATATCTTACTTATGTAGTATATATAATAGAGTTAATAATAATTTTCTATTTATTATATAAAAATTTCATAGTGTACATATAATTTATATATTATATATAATTATGTTAGTCAAAGGTGAAGTCAAATGGTAATGGCAAACCATTTGGCAACGTGTTTTTGAATGCTCACCAAATGTTAATTTCTTTCAACTTAATTGAAAACAACCTTCGTTTACCTTAACAACAAACGATCTCATTTTCTACTAGGTTATTAACATGAAAATGAAGTTGTCTTCGTTTTTGTCCTAGGCCTCATATTTCCTCTTTATAATATGTCAAAAAAGCGTCATATCCTCTTTTGTGGTCCTTACTGTTGACGAAGCATCGTGTCCTGTATTGGAACGTATTGTTCCTTTTCTCTGTTACCAAGAACCTTCCTTATTATGCTCTATTTTTTTGCTACATTTTGAAGTTAATGTGGGCTTTTTGTTTTATAAATGGTGTATGGCTTTCCCTTTCTGTTTATGTTTGGAAGATGGTGAACTGTGTTTCTGTATTGGATGATGAAGGGTAGACATTTTTTTCTCATCTTCCGTGCTTATTTGACGAAACCTACTAACTATTTGATGGAAGGTTTGTTAGAGAATCTAGGCACAATTTGCAACATATGTTTATGTACATATTTACCATATGATTGCTTTTACACTAAATTTGTACCACTAGTGAACTGTAGTACTTTGACTTTTCATCGACAAATTGCCATAATAGATCATATAGATATGAAATGTTGAAAGTGTCTTTTGCATCAGTTCATTCCATGACTAGATTTTGTGGGATTTGATTACCAAACGAATTTAATTAAATATAATAAATTTTATGCTAAATTGACTTTTCAAAATTAAACTGTTGACATCAATTCATCGAGGAATGTCGACATGGCTACTGGTTTCTGATGGCAGAAATGAGCTCCGTTGGGAGGAATATGGGAAAATTCTACTTAGTGAAGAACAAATTGATGCAGAACAAATTTCCTCATCATACACTAACACCACTTGCCATCCATGGAGAATCTTCTTCTTTAAGGTTTTTAGTATCATCTGAATTACCTATCTTCCTTAATTATTTGTATCTTATTTGCATCATAATAAGCTATCAGATGAACATTTGATTGTATATACTATGTCTTATGTAAAGCTTACTCGAATCTTCAAGAGAACATGGACGAAAATGGAAATGGTGGCAATGTCCTTATAGTAGGTACAACATTAAGGCAATTTCTTGTTTTGGAACAATCGTCGATTCCAATTACTATTTGGAACAATCGTTGATTCCAATTACTATAGTTGTTCAATCAGTTATGCATGTGTTTGAATTTGGCTTCATTATACTGTTTGACTTAACTAGTTATTTAAGTTCTATACTAATTGTGTCTTAGGTGAAACGCATCATATTGGCAGTTCATCTAATTCAGTGATCCATATTGCATATGGGGATTCGTTCATTGTATCTTCTGCAAGTTTAGTTATAACCAAGAAGTTGTTGGAAGAGGGTGTCAATAACCTAACACTTGAGGGAAGATCTTCGACTTTTTTAATTGATGCCTTTGAACATGCAAGGACCCTTCTTTGGAATCCAGACATAGTGAATTCATTTACCTTTACCGACTCTCATGTCACTTAGAATCAAAAAAATAATTATTTCATTTCTTTTTCGATGGAATAAGTATGAAACTTTATTTATTGCTATGTCTATAAGAATTTTGGAAACAGCCTCTCAACTAGTTAGGGGTAAGGCTGCATACTACTGGACCTTCCCAGACCCCACATATTAGTGGGATTCATACTGGGTGTTGATGTTGCTATTGTTGTAGTTGTTGTATGTCTGTAAGAATTGTTAAATTTCTAATTAAAATCTTATACTACTTACTTGCATATATCATTATATTATATTGCTTACAATTTTCAATATTTTAATGTATTAGTATTTTATTGTTAATAAATATTAATGATTAAGAATAGTACTCAACTTAAATTTATGATTTTTTAATCTTATTAATTATATGTAAAATTTTAGGTGTGTTTATCTTTTTATGTCCAAAAAGATAATTTATAGAGTTTTAATGCATTAACTATATATTTAAACAAATTTATAAAGAAAAATAAGTCAAAATATGAAAAATAATATATAAATATAAATTATAATTAACCTTAGGATTATTAAGCACACTTACCATTAAAAAATATCAAATTAACGTTATTAATTATAAATTTTTTAATCTCGACTTTTGGCATTAGTCGCCAAAAGTCTACATTTGGCGACAAATTATATATTTCATCGCCAAAAGTTCGTGTTTGATGGGACGTTTGCAATTCTTGTTTCCAAATGCCGACCTTTAGTGATGACATACACAA
>JANIIA010000010.1:33429826-33441400 GCA_027478495.1 Erythroxylum alaternifolium | reverse complement strand
TCAAAGCTAAATCCATTTGAATAATAGTCAAATTTATCATGAAAGATTCAACCCACTACTTGTGGTTCGTTCCATTCGTCGCCAAAATAAACGTAGCTAACAGTTTGTTCTGTTGTAGTGCAAATGGAAATTCTAGTAATTTTGTACGTGACTCTACAAAGAGTAAGATAATCAAGTAGGTGAAATATGAATTCCTTTTTCTTATTTCAATGGATGAAGCAGCATCTCTGGTGGCATTTGTTAGGTATGTTGAAAGAGACGAATCTTTTCACAAATATTTTGTGTGGTAGGTTTTTGTCAAATGTGAAGCTTGAATTTGCGATCGTATTTACGCCCTGAATATGGGAAACCACTCACAAGCTTAGATGATAGAGCACTAGCAAAGCGCGAATGCCAAATTAACGCAACTACTGGACTGGTTTATCATCAAATGACAAGAAGCCAAGTAAATAACAATAAAAGCTTTATCGTCTGATATGGTTTGTGGCATCAAAACTAATGCTCAGGCCACCATCTGGGGCTGGGGATATAGGCCTAGATGACGCGGTTTGGTATCCACGTGGAAATGTACTATCATCGTACTCCTAAATAAGCACTAGAACGAATAACTAAGGTGTACTTGAATGGTGCTAATTTAGAAGCCTTGAAAATATCATAGATGGTGCAGTCCAGGTGCCTTCTGAATGTTTCAGGATTCCTCTTGTCAGCATCAAATAACAAAGAGCCATCCAATCCCTTGTCAGAAAACTATTCATCGAATATGGAATTGGCTACCCCCACATTCATGAGGGGCATGTAAGGTGATTAGATGTCCTATCCTTGGATAATGCAGATAAGAGAAGTTGTGGATCACTACATAATATTAGTGGAGAGGGGAATGTAAATAGTCAAATCTTTGTTAACAGCTGTGTTCACTTGTAATTAATTACATATGACTGTTTATCTTTGATATGTTAGAACCTCCCTATCCAAGGTTTTTACTGATGAATATTTTGCAAGAAAGTGAATCTCCGTGGTGCTATAAGATACAAGTCTATATTGGACGATTATGCATCAAATTAAATAGCAATATTACAAGTTTTGAAGTTCTATTGATCCATAAAAGAATGATTAAAGTCAATAAGAGTTATTCCAACAATTGCGAGAAGCATGATCTAGTCAAAGAGTATTAAAAGTTTAACCCAATATTTGATGTATTACCAGGATAAAAAACAGTCCAACACAATCACGTAGGAGACAAATGGAAGTGGCATTGTAATGGAGCAATTCCACTATAGTATGGAGGATCAATATTTAATTAAATCATCATTAGCATTTATTTTTTCTATCAGTGAGCTTATAGAGAAATCTTTCTTATTTAGAATGCTTTGGATTGACTGCTCCTGGAAACTCGTTTTACATATGTTATTACTATTCTTCGACTAAATACACCAAGATAATCCTCCTTGAGTGCTAATCAAGATTAATAATGAACTGTAATGCCTCAAAATAAGATGGAGTTGTCTTGATGGAATGACTAGAGTTCTGCTATAATATCACTACAGAATGATCAAATTTGAGAAAGCTACTGCAAACTGGTATCAGGATGCAGTCACCCTTCTGGGTATAGTTTTAGGATGAAATAGCTCTACTGACTGTACTTTTTGTTATCTATAGTGGGATATGTATGTAAATCTACTGGTACGTTGACATTGATTTGAGGCATGGCATCCTAGGTACTAAACTGAGCTACCTTCCGACATCGACCTCTAGAACCGTAGCTAGTAGTACTTGTCTGAATGTATGAATGTATTCCACCATTATAAACATGGAGTGATCGAGCTAAAGAAACATTCTCTACTTAGTACAGACAACAGAAGGTACAATGCTTTTGCATGCGTGTTCCGCTAAGGTCACCAATTTCACAACCGTACCTATATCTCTTGAGATAAAATTCCTACGTGTTTGAATTCATATATACTGTTTAGAGTGCGAAATGTCATGTCCACTTCGCGGCTAAAGTTGGTAACTTTCATCTTTCAATTCCTACGGCCAATGGAATTGCTATATATAGTTGGTTTCTCTCCAACTCAAACTACTCAACAAGAAAGATCAAGGAGAAAAGGGAGAAAAATAGACAGAATTAGTAAGCAATGGCTTCAACTGTAATAACAATTACAGATGTAGTCGGAGCAACTCGAAAAGAAGAAAATGGAAAGTTTCGATTTTCCCCTGTTTCTGTTGTTTCCTTGCTGAAAGAAAAAACATGTAAGCATGACATGAGAAAATTAATTCACAGCATCAAGGTAGGAGTTGCCCTTGTCATAGTTTCTCTTCTCTACTTGCTGGGTCCTCTCTACGATCAAGTTGGAGACAACAATGCTATGTGGGCTATAATGACTGTTGTTGTTATTTTTGAGTTCTATGCAGGTTGGTTGAGAACGTATCTGTCCTCTTTTGTTGACATTGTTTAGTTCCACTGGCAAATAAACTTACACATATTGAACTTCTGATTAAGTCTCATATCATTTCATATTATATTTCAGGTGCTACACTAAGCAAGGGATTAAATCGTGGAATTGGAACTGTACTAGGAGGAGGATTGGGATACTTAATTGCAATTTTCTCTCAGGAATTTGGTGGGGTTGGAAACTCTATCATAGTTGGGATTTCTGTGTTCATATTTGGTAGGACACCCCATTCTCAGCAATCAACACAAGCTTCAGTATTCGAACATTTCATTGGTCCTGAACCATAATCTTACCATGTCAAGTGAACTATTACGTGACATAGTAAAATCAATTTCTTGCAGACTTTTCAATGCGTTGCAGTCAAGACAACAAACTACTAACTAGAATAAAGACAATTCATGCTCTTGAAATATTTCAGGTGGAGCAGCAACGTACTCTAGGTTAATTCCAAGTGTTAAGAGAACATATGACTATGGAGCAATGATATTCATCCTTACCTTCAGTCTGGTGGCTGTATCGGGTTTCCGCGAAGATCAAAACGTGATGGACATAACTCGCGAACGTCTAGTGATGATTGTACTCGGTTTTGTCATCTGCATCTGTACGAGCTTATTTGTGTTTCCTATATGGGCTAGTGACGAGCTTCACGGTTCTATGGTCTCCAAATTTGAAAAACTTGCCAGTTCTATTGAAGGCAAGTCTATTAGTTAAACCCACGTTGTTGTTTCGTTTATGCTTGATGTAGGAGAGGCTTACGAATCTCCAGATGTTATGCTTATCTCTTGTTAATTTTTCAAAAAAAAAATCTCTTAGTTAAAGACAGGTGAATCTGTTTAGTGGATTCACTTCAATCTTTGTCAGCTCTATCCACTCACTCCCTTGATTAATTCTGAACATTCTCCTTTTATATGCTCACTTAACAGGATGCTTGGAAGAGCATTTCAGGGTTGTTGATAAGGACAACGAGCAGATTCAGCTAATCTCACCTTTCAGGATTTGTATAGAAGTCCTGCACTCGAAATCAAAAGATGAATCACTGGTATCATAATTTATTTTATACCTTCTGTCGCAATACAGTACCTAACCTTTTATCGATAATCTTTTCAAGTGAATCCAAAGTAAGGAATTATGCTTTCAGATTAATTTTGCAAGATGGGAACCATGGCATGGAAAATTTGGTCTTTCCTACCCTTGGAAGCAATACCAAAAGATTGGAGATGTTCTTAGAGAATTGGCGGTGGTCATCCTTTCTCTTAAAGTTGGCCTTAAGTCATCAGGGCAGGTACAGGACATGAATTTAAATGTTTGTAGCTTGAAACATGAATAAAGAGCTCATGTGCCACCAAATTTTCTTTTCTTCACAAAGACAACTATAAAGATTGTCCTAAACTGTGCAGGATTCTACGGCACTCAGACATCCAAACAAACAACCTTGTGAAGCAATCGGGTCATCTCTGGCATTTATCATTAGAGAGCTTGGAGATAGCATCAAAGAAATGAGAAGATGCCAATCAGAACCTTTTATAGTGCCGAAGTTGAAATCAGCAAGACAAGAATTGAGTCGAGTCGTGTCCATATCAAAACTAGAAAAAGTGGAGGATGCTGATATACTGAAGATAGCGAGCTCTGTGGCTGCATTGATTGAGATTGTGGAGAAGTTGGAAAAATTGGTGAAGGAGGTGGAAGAACTTGGAGAACTTGCTTCTTTTTGTAGAAACTAATATTGTTTCGAAGCATGGCCAAATTTTCTTACACAGAAGGCAATGTGCATTTAAGAAAGATTATTATCATGATAAATCATATATAAAATCCTATAAATTAAGAGCTTGTAAAGTGAAAAAGAGGACTGTAACTAGCAGATAGTTACTCGGGAACTGTAGGATATCAAATGTCTATCATGATACTGAGGGTGATTTGATATCCCTACTGCAGCATAATGCATAATACTGGTGGTATCACATCTTTATTACTTGACCTTCTTAGTGTGTGTTATAGGCTATTCGCCCACAAAACTCCTGAGAACTTGGAAAACGGTCCTCACCGGGAAAGGCTTTGTTATTCACAAATACTCTCTTAAACCATCTGATCCATTCGTAAAGCAAGAAGAATATTGCATCAATTCAAACTTATCTGTAGTTCATATATACTGTACATTCAATGATACGCTTCAGTCAGGGTAAGGATCTTATCTTTTGGGGGTAACTTAAAGGCTTCAACATGATCTTCAACACAATTGTCGGATTTAAAATAGAAAAACTTGAGAAATTACACAAAATTTGGCTATAAATCATGCATTCTTTTATTGATTCAAAGCGTGCTTATTAAAAACAAAAGTAAAACAAGAAAATCTGAACATGATAATATGAACTTAGCGATAAATAGTTATTTTCTAGCAGCTAACGAAAACAAAAAGAGAATGCATTACAGAAAGTATAAGAAAGCCTCAGAGACAGCATATGCAGCTAGATAATCTAATTCTAATCAGCAACATCTACAGCTACTGATATAATTTTCAACACTCTTCCCTGGTATCTACAAATTCCAAGTTTCATTCTCATAAACTTAGAACTCATTGCAGGACGTACCTTAGTGAATATACCTGAAAACCCGAAGGATGTAGTTCTGCAATACATATGTTCAGTTGCAGTTGCCTCAAACTAAATTTGACGATTGCTTATCAAAAAACAACTGGATCAACAACTGTGAATTTTCCATAATTTAGTTACAAGCAGAAAAACTTAATATGCAACAAATAAATTATCACATGAAATTTGTTAACGCAATTCGGCATGGTCTATGTCTGCAGGGCCCTCATCCAAATTATTCAACTTTTGCCGAAGTTACACAAGGCTTTACTGATCCGACACCATTCATCCCTTGACGTTACTCAATCGTCCTCACACCCCGTGAAAGTATTTCACACTCAATGGCATGACCATCTCATGCTAACATTAACAGAGGATTTTTGCAACTTAATAAAAATAATATAAAGATGAAAATAACATCTTAAGTGATTAAATAAGAAATAACATAAACAAAGAAACATGAGTCAAAAGACACTCCCTTATATGTGCAACCTCATTAAACCGAAATCATGGGAAAATTTCCAACAAAAATCTTATTTGAATCTTTCGAACTGATCACCGAAGAAACCATGCATAGCAGCTTCCATACTCAAAAATCAAGCATGTAATTCATCCCAAAGACATACCAAAAACGCAGCTGTCAATATTGATGGATGGATCACGTAATTGTTCACCCAAGCATAAAGAAAATGCAGCTTCAATCAATAATCAATCAGCTGTATATTTTTCCTCAAACGTAGCTACCAAAAATCAATGAATCTCCGATAAATCTTTTGCATGTTGATCTCCAATAAAACTTGTTTATCTTTAACAAGTCCTATCTTCTTTAGGCTCATGTAGGATCCCTTCCACACTATCTTAACTTTCAAAAATACGACATTATCCAAGATAGTGAAATTCTATACTAAGTCAACTTCTTATCACAAAAGATATACCAAATGTATTAAAATACAAATAATTCCCAAAATAAAATATTTTAACAATCTCCCCCTTTTTGACATTATTTGTCACATCAAAATCTCCCCTTAAACAAGAGAAATAGAAACTCCCCCTGAATTCCACAATCATAATAATAGATATCCACATAACAACAAATTCAATCTCAATCATCAAGTCAACACTTCACTGATATGTGCTTAATTAATTATACATTTATTTCATAACATTTAGTGATTAATGCTATGAAATGCTTAAGACATTCACTTTAGTTTATATTTGGTTTTAGGGATAATTCAGAAGTAAAAGAGCTAAAGTGAGTAGAAAGCACAATCTTTAAGCGGTCTTCTTGAGATTCATATTCACTTTTCTTTATGGAACAAGAATAAGAAGGATTAGAGAAAAAGAAGATAAGAAATGCCAAAAGGAATGAAGAAGGACACATTGTTATGCCATGAGATAAGTCTTATGGCCGTGAGAGTACTGTTGTCATGCGCATGAAAAACTTATCATGGGTGTGAGAGTGTGTCATAGGCATGACAAACCTTGTCATGCCTATGACACACACACACATGGGCATGACACAACACCTCAAGCCCGTGAGTTTTTTCCAGCTCACCCAAACCTAGTTTTTAATATAAATGGACAAGTTGTGACGGTAGAAGGCATGCTTTGTTTGGCAAATCATCTTTAGAGAGTGGACTCTCGAGTTTCAGAGGTAGAAGGCATGCTTTGTTTGGCAAATCATCTTTAGAGAGTGGACTCTCGAGTTTCAGAGGTGATATCGATGCTAAAAAAGTTGGTTAATTATTTATCTCATTGTGTTTGTTGTTCTTTCTCTTTTAGGGATTGATTATGTTATTATATGTTTATTGTTTGGGTGTTGTATAAGAATGATTGAATGCTCTATTTGATTGTTTTTAAGTATAAACCCATTGATAAAATTTCAACATAATTCGTAATTGTTATGTTGCGATTCATTTATGGTAACTAATGATTTTTAGTCATTAGGGATAGCATAACCTAGTTTAAATGTCCCAATCTTGTATGGTCGTTACCTTGATTAATCTGTTTTCCTAACTTATAATGTGGCTATCTAATTAAATATAGAGAGCTTGTTCTAGGTTATTCGATAGCTAGGTTTAATTAACGAGATCTTCTTAATTAAACATGACCTAATAGAAAACCAGAGTTAATAAAGCTTATTGTTAACCTAAGATTAATAGTTGCTAGGAGAAGTCTGAAAAAACAATTTAGTGAAGTATGATTAATTGTGTGTAGGTCGAGATTGAACCGAAGATCGAGTCCCTAATGAATTCATCACTTTCATCATTTTTGAATGTTTTCTTTAATTTGTTTTCGTTAGCTTAGTTTAGTTTTATTTTCTTATTTGAAAACCGACCTCATAACTTAAACACCAATTGATTTCATTTTAAAAGCTTTACGCACACTCTCTGTGTGATCGACCCAAAAGCACCACTACTATAGTTGTAAGTTTAGTTATTTTGAGTAGTGTTATGATGCGCTTTGTCAATTTTGGTGTCGTTTCTGGGGAGTGTGGTGTTTTAGTTTTTGTTCTTGATTTTAATTGGTGTTTTATACAATTTTGTTTATAATTAGTTTCTTTTAGTTATTTCTTGTCTTTTCACTTTTTGTTTAGTGTTTGTGTATTGGAAAAATATTAAAAAAACATAAAAGGAAGTAGTTTCTTTTATAACTCATATTCCTAATCCTATACTTATATTGGAATGGTCATACTAACTTTAATTATAGATGGGATAACCAGCAAAAATTACTTCCTTGATAGTTTGTAGGATGCAAAACATTTTTTGTAAAAACTAGAAGCTTCTTATTACGACTCAGGTTCATCGTTGGAAGAATTACTTAATGTTATGGTTGCTAACAATATTCAAATTCAACAAAATAATCTACAATTCCAGCAAGATGAAGGAAAATTTTGTTAGGATTTAAGGTTTAACATCTAATACTTGGAGAGGCAGCAAAACTTATGTGCATCTCTAGAAGAAATAGTTAAAGTTTGTGTTGCTAATGCTTTGCAATTTCAGCAGGAAGAAATGCAATTCCAACAGGAAACAAGTTCTAGAATCTAGAACTTGGCAAGCCAGAAGGGACTGTAGGAGAAAGCTATCAACCAACTAGCATCACAAAGTGAAGAGCCACAACCATCTCAACTCGAGGTGTACCCAAGGGACATTAGTGCAGAGACCTTACAGAGTGAAGATAAGTTTGAGAATCTTGAGAGAACTACTCCAGGAATTGCTTATGTTGAAGAAGTGGAGAAAAACCTCAAAGAAAAAAAAAGATACATCATTCAGCTTAAATGTGAGTACTGAGTCCATAATTGTTGTTAAATACTGAGTCCATAATTGTTGTTAAAACTAACCCTTCGCCTTTACCTAGCAGATTGGAGAAATTAAACAAGGAAGAAAAGGGTAAAGAAATATTTGAGATATTTCTAGAATGCATGGACTCAGTAGAGATTGAAAATTTGAAGATAAGGAAGTCAAGGTGTATGAATGATCATCAGCCAAGACCCTATCCTGAAGATCATAATTTTTTCACGTGATGAGGAAAACATGGAGTTGAGCCAACGATAATAAACAAAGGCACTGCTTGGGAGGCAACCCAAGGGATGTTTATTTCTTTTCTTTTACATTTTTGCATTTGTTTCTCATATGCATGTGTATTTTTAAGTTTGTTTATTTCTTACTTGTTTTCAAGTTTTCAACAAAGAGAGAGAGAATCAAACAAACACACAAAAATTTTCTCATTTTTTATTACGTCTAGAACTATATAGTCATGATTAGAGAGTCAATTGATTAGAAGAATCTGTGGCAACTTTAGCATGTACTTTTGCTCTTGTGATTGGTCAATGTGCATTATCTTTAGAAGAGTAGTGACTAGTCATAGACACAAGCCAGTGAGATTTTGAGCCTTAATAGACTGACACATCCATATCAGTCTAATTATCTTTTGTTTATGTGTGACTTCATGACATGTACATCCTAACTTTGCTTTGATTTTCTATTTAATACCTTATTTTTATCACATGCATTAACATGAAAATGATATAGGCATTCTTTTTTTATAAACTACATTAGCCAAATAGCCTAACTTTTGATATAAAATTTTCCTTTATTAAGCTCCCTCGAGCTTTATTAGCCTTTCTTTTTGTGATAACCACAATACATGCTTTAAACCTAACCAAATGTCCTACCCAAATCTTAAAGCTACTGGAATATTTGTTGATTGTAGATAATTATGGATGCACAAAAGTATACGTGTGGAGGTGTGCATATGTGCGGGTTGTTTATAATTATTAGGATGTTATTTTATGTCTTATAAACGAAATTCCCATGTTGATGTAGCTTCTTTCAAGAAAAAGAAAGAAAAAAAGAGAAAAGAAAAAGAAAAAGAAAAGAAAAAATGTTTGAATAAAAGTATCTAGGAGGAAATGCAATTGTTTTGAAAGTTATTCATGATTATTTCTCCTCCTAAAGTTGTATTAAATGGGTGATTTGCTTATAATATATATGAGGTAGATGTGACTTTGAAGGATCACTCCTTATAGTTTCAATGTATTGATATCCTCGATTTTTATGAGTGATCCCTTCTAATTAGTTATGTTTCATGTGATTTGTGGTTTGGGAGCTTGAATTTGAGCTATAAAATGTAGTTTTTACATTCATCATAACTGATGGTACCTAGTATTAAATGAATGTTAGTTTTGTGCTTGATGTCATATTGAGTGTTTTTCTTGATTCACTAGCTTTGATGACTTTTTTTCTACACTATCCAAATATATCTCACCTCCTTGCCCACATTACAATCTTAAAAGTTCTTTGATTCATGATTATGCATGTGAATCTTAGTGGTGGAGGAATTAAATGATTTGCAAAGTTGTAGAATATCATGATCATGAATGGTTTTTAAGTGTACCCATGAATCTAGCTTATTTAAACACATTTTTTCAAGTCTACCTCTAGATTGCTCAGTTTCTAAAGGTGATGAATGTTGATTGATCACGAGTAAAAGCATTGAATGTTGAATTCTTATTATGGTTTTTGAAACTTATTCCTCTTTACTTATGATTATCTATTCTTCAGAAATATGGAAAATGAGTAAGTGTTCTTGGGTTTGTGACTTTAATTTTTATGTTTTGCCCGAAGATAGTCAAAAGCTAAGTATGGAGGAAATTTATATATGCTTAATTGATTATACATTTATTTCATAACACTTAGTGATTAATGCTATAAAATGCTTAATACATTCACTTCAGTTAATATTTGGTTTTAGAGACAATTCAGAAGCAAACGAGCTAAAGTGAGTCGAAAGCACAATCTTTGACTTGTCTTTTCGAGATTCACATTCACTTGTCTTCATAGAACAAAAATAAGAAAGATTAGAGTAAGAGGAGATAAGAAACTGCCAAAAGGAATGAAGAAGGACACATTGTCATGCTATAAGATAAGTCTCATGGCCATAACAATTTAGTCATGGTTATGAGAGTGTTGTCACGCCTATGACAATTATTCATGGGCATGAAAGTGTGTCATGGACCATAAAACACAGACTTATGGGCATGACACACCAACTCACGCCCATAAGTTTTTGCCAGCTCACTCGAACCCTAGTTTTTAATATAAATGGACAAGTTGTGATGGCAGAAGGCATGTTTTGTTTGGAGAATCGTCTTTAGAGAGTGGAGTCTTGGGTTTTGAGGAAAAAAAAGGGGCAAAGCTCCATTCCTTTGGAGTCCCATAGAGGTTTGAGCTTCCCAATGCTGGTTCAGAGGTGATATCGATGCCGAAGAACCCAGTTAAGCGTTTCTCTCATTGTTTTGGTTATTCTTGCTCTCTTAAGGATTGATTATGTTATCCTACGTCTATTGTTTGAGTGTTGTGTAAGAATGATTGAATGCACTATTTGATTGTTTTTATGTATAAACCAATTCCTAGAATTTCAATATAATCCATAATTGTTATGTTGAGATTCATTTATGGAAACTATTGGTTTTTAATCATTATGGATAACATAACCTAGGTTAAATGTCTCGACCTTGTGTGGTTGTTGCCTTGATTAATTTGTTTTCCTAACTCATAATGCGGTTGTCCAATTAAATCTAGAGAGCTTGTTCTAGGTTGTTCGATAGCTAGGTTTAACTAACGAGCTTTTCTTAATTAAACGTGACCTAAGGGAAAACCTAGGTTAATAAAGCTTATTGTTAACCTATGATTGATAATTGCTAGGAGAGTTATGAGAATAACAATTCAGTGAATGATGTTTAATTATGTGTAGGTCAAGATTAAACTAATGGCCGAGTCCCTAATGGAGTCATCACTTTCATCATTTTTTAATGTTTTCTTTAATTTGTTTTTGTTAGTTTATTTTCTTATTTAAAAACCAACAAACTTCTTACCCCCTACCCTATAACCTAAAAACCGATTGATTTCATTTCAAAAGCTTTACACACACTCTCTGTTGAATTGGCCTAGATTCACCACTGTTATAGTTGTACACAGGAGAGGAAATAAAAAAAAGAAAGGCAGATAGAAGATAGGAAGGAAAGAAAAGGTGATCGT
>JANIIA010000010.1:33399376-33416791 GCA_027478495.1 Erythroxylum alaternifolium | reverse complement strand
GATTTCCATTGTTGTTCTTGTGTGTTTGATGCTAATTGAGGGTAAGAATTGACTATTTTTGTGTAGGAAAGAAGAGGTAGTAACTTAGAGGTTGAACAAAAGATTAAAGAAGAGAAGACAAGAAGAGTGCATCTGTAAGAAATTCCCACATTTGTAAAAATCATGCGAATTCCCATAAATGTGGGAATCATAAAAGAAATGAGGAGTGCATTTGTGTGTAATTTCTATGCTCGTGGGAATCACAAAAATTCCTACAGACATGAGAATTGTAATCTGAGGCAATCTGCGAGGCTTCATTAAACCTGGGATTTTTGGACTATAAAAACATCATTAAACCTCCATCTTAGAAGGAGACGACACCCACCTTTAGAAACACCATTCTTGCGTGAAGAACACATGTTTGGAGCATTGAGGAAGGATTGAAGACAAGGATCATTATCAAGATTGGGCAAAATAGCACATCAACACCAAAATTCCAGATTTTGGCAAATAAGAGAATGAGTCTTTCTATTCAGTTTTCTATCATTTTAATCTCTTATATTCTTTATAAAAATGGTTTATTTGATTGTTAATGATGTTATGGAGACCAAGTTAGGCTGATTTCATTTTAGGGATTGCTTTTGAATTTTTTTGTCAAAACTCCTATTGTATTGAATTTAATACAATTGTCTTTGTTGATTATTGTTCTTAACTTATCATCTTGCAACAATCGAGAGAGTGAGTGAGATGAAATTCATGTAGGATTGTACAATGAGATTTGGCTACCTATAGACTAGAAATCATCATGTTAATTGAATAGTTAGACGAGAGATCTCGATTAGTTAATTGATCACCCATAGGATAGTCTAATAACTAATTGAATCAGTAGAGTCATTGGGTAAGTTAAGAGATCATTCAATCGATTCCCATTAATTTGATTAGGGAAAAATAGTTACACATTGAGAGAGGGTAATTAGTACATTCAGAAATATAGGGTGAGACATAATTCAATCAATAAAATAGGAGGAAGACAAAAAAGTAATATCTAGTATTTAGATTCTTGAATTCAGATTTTCTGCAATTGCAGTATTGTCCATTGTATACATTAGTCTTTTAATTTTAATTTAATTTCCAGATTACTTGCATTTAATAATATTGTTTCTTAAACAAAATGTGTCTAAATTAAGCGGTGTCTAGGCATCAATCCCTGTGAGATCAATATCCACTCTTTTTAACTACAAGTCACTACCCGTTCACTTGCAGTTTTTAAGAACAAAACAAGTAGATAGGATTTGCCATCAATAAAATCCCATAAAGACCTCTTATTAATACAATTCTTTAGTTTAAAAAATATTTAGCAAACTTGTTGCACCCCACTCCTATAGGGCATATTCCCGAACACACAAATAGTATTCGAGAATATACTCTACAAGGGTGGTGTGGTAGGACGGTCAGCCAAACTTAGTTTTATTTCAAAAATCACAGCCATATTACAGAAAACTAATAATCAATTTCAAACCATTTTTTGCATAAACATTTTCAATCACAAGTGTTACAACCATTATACATATCATCACAATTTCAGTACTCACTTGGGCCCATTACAGATACGAAACACTTTTAGTCATAATGTCATTACATTACAAAATCATTCACATATACATTGTACAGTACTTTTGATACACACTTTAATACAAAATAATGAAAAATGTATGCAGACAGGAACTGATCCCGACCTCTATCTTTTATCTGAATGCAATGGTTAGATTCCAATTTGTCTAACTAAAGATCTCCTCTCAGCCTAAAAAGTCAACGTCGCAATTTTGGTGAGTTTTGTGAACTCAGTGAGTTAACCATCCTCGATGGTTCACTCATAGCATATAACACATCAATTCATATAATCACATAATTCACATCGTTTCATTTATCATCATGTAGCTTCACAAAAATCTTTGTTCACAATTTTCACATTTCTCATTCAACACAATTCAACAATACATTTCAATCATTCAAAACATAAATATTAAATATATATGCAATACTTATGAGACTCACTTCCAATTGTTATTATTGTGACCGAGTGTTTGTGATTGTCCCATAACCATTATGGATATCGGCCTCATTAATAACTATCCCTTATCCATTAGGGATACAGGGCTTATTTTACATAGTGAGCCAGAGGCTCTTACCACATTCTGAGTTTTAAGCTCTTTTTCACTTTATGAGCTTTAAGCTCTTTTTCGGTGGCTACTTTGGTCACAACAGCCCTTATGTTGTCATGCATTCATGTAATGAAATGCATCACATGTGTTCAGTCAATTAATTGTGCTCAATCATACACTTTCATATTCACCTTCACATTCTCATTCACATTTATCATCGGACCTTGGTCTAACATTCAACATTTAAGTTGAGAGAATCACTTATTCAGTCAAATTTACATTCAATAAGCACTTCCAACAATATTTACTTGCATCAAATGCCTCGGACATTTATTGCCCAGAATTAACACGTTCACATCATATAATAATTCAATACAGAATGTAAGCAAACAGTAATTTAATGTGAGACCATCTTTGGTTACTCATAGTACACTCCATATTAGCATTTGCTTCCATGATCTAGAAACATCTAAATGCAGACAATCTATCCTGTATATCAATATTATGCAATACACATATTGCACACACATTATTAATTGCACAATCACATAAACATTCTATTATACACATATGCATATGTGTAATGTATAATGCATGCTCAAATAGACTATTTTGGGAATGTTTCCTTAACCATGTCTTTTGATCATTCAAACCTTATCATTTGTATATGACTAGCTTATTCTTAGGTTAACACCTCAAGAGCACTTGGTTATCATACATCAATTACTTGTCATTTCGTTTCCAGCATTACATGCTCTCATAGTACCTAATTCTCATTCACCTTTACTTAATACATATTACTCAACTCCTTTGAATCACAACTACAATCATATGAACATCTTTAGTCCCATTATACTCATGCTTTGGTACTTTGATATCAACAATTCATTCCCTAAATTATAACCTCAATTATCACTTCATACGTATCACACAACCAGTCACTTAATCCAAGCATCATTATAGGTTCAATTTAAGCTCCATTCAAACCCAAATTAAGTCCAAATGCATCGTAGTTAAGTACCTTATCCTTAATTGGTTAAAACATTGCACAATCAAAAAATTACCATTAAAAAGAACTGCTCACGATCGTGGTGATCTTGCCCACAATCGTGGTGATCCTACCCACGATCATGATAGAATCTAATATCCCATTTTTTCTGCAATTTTCCAGTTTTTCTCAGGACAAATGTTCAGATTAGTTTTTTATGACGATTATGACCTAGCAAATGAGGTATTTTGGCAACACCTTCTTCTAAACAAATTTTCCTATATGTCTTAAGTTTCTAATGACATACATTTTATGCAGTTTGGATTAGTATTATACAAATTATACCCAAAATACTAAAGACTATTCTCAAATGGTGATAGCACTCAGTATTCAACTTCAAGCCAAATTTCAAAACCCTTAAGGACAGAATTAAAATTCCATTCCTTCATTAAAATTGTAGCCATATGTATCTAGTTTAATATAAATTAAAAATAATCTCATTTTCAGACTTACAGATCAAGATATGGACAAAATATAGATGTCTATTTAGTGAAAACACTCCTAACATATTCCAGCACACATTTAACTTCATTTTCATCCTAGTTCATCTCTTTTGCTTAGTCTATCATTTCTAGCTCATGTCCTTACTATTTCCCCTTCATTATTACCTCCATTTCAACTCAATGTCAACCATAAACAAATTATGTTCTATGATTGATCATTAACACTAAAAACAGAACATATACATATATACATTCACCATCAATTTTCTGCACATTTTCAACTTCATTTTCAGCTTCATTTCATCTCTAACTTATCATTCTACTTCACCTCATTTCAAGACACTACTCTAGCCCTTTCTTTAACCTCAAGATCATTCTAGTTCATCCATATAAGACCCAGGGAAATGCACGTTAATATACATAGAAAATAGAACATGTAACATTTATTTACTAGTTAAATTTTCTGCACTTTTTTTTACGTCATTTCGATGATCATTCTAACTCAAAAACATCTCCACCGTAACTCATGAAATGTTAATCATCACATACACAAAATCAGCACATCAATGTGTTCATTTCTTCACTCACGGGTCAACATATATATTTCACCTTTTCATGATCACTTAACCCCTAACTATCATCATACATGTTTCATTCAACAAATCACGCAGAACATTAACATATTACTTACTTGTTTTGGCTCCAAGTTGAAGATAATGTAACTCTAACCCCCAAACATCACACAATCATCATCATTTATGAGGGACAGATTAGGTTTTTCTTGTGATACGATGAAGGGGATAACAAATTCTTGAAGAAACAAAGTGAAGGAGTTGAACAAAATCAACATGACGATGTGGATGAGAAAATGTTGTGAGATGGAGTAATAAAATGAAGAACGAAATGAAGAAGCGAGGAAAAGAGAGCATTTAGCCAAAAGTGAGAAACAAATGAACATTGGTCTTGTAAGGTTAAGTTACGAGAGTGAGGTGTGTGGTATGGTAAGTGACACTTGTCACTTGCCACATGTCACCACCTTATGGTCCCCAAATGGTCGTTTTAATAACTAGTCCATTTGCCCTCCAAATTTTTAATCCAATTGTCGCCTAATTTTTTCATGACACTTGTCATTGAATCCTAATGTCACTTATCAATAATTTCTGCTGTCATTTGACACTTAGTTCTGTTATCATTTATCAATTATCATGTCACTTGGTTTTTTTCCTAGTCCCAAAAATACTTATAATTATTAGAATTTTCCCATATTTCACCAAAAATTCTAAATCACGAATTAAGCACACCAACTCAATTTTTAAGACACATAATCCACAATTCACATTATAATCACATTAAAATCCTTTATACCTGAAAAAATGTCAAATGAGTGCATGAATAGTCATTATAATGTAAGCGAAAATTTAAATTCACATTTGTGTTTGCTAACACTATGCATGAGTATGAAATGCATTTTTCTAATCTCTAATTGTTATTTCTCATTTACAAAAATTTAGGGTTCTAACCCTTAATATAGAAATGGGATGTTACAATTCTCCCTTCCTGAATAAATTTCATCCTCAAAATTCTTATCTGCTTATTTATAAAGGCAGAGATATTGTTTCCTTATATGCTCCTCCATTTTCCATTTTACTTTATCACTCGAATAATTTCTTTCAAATGACTACAACCAATGGAATTACTCGATTATTCAGTTGCTTATTCTGATATCTCACTATCTTAGCTGGTTCTTCAATATTTCTCATATTACTCGCAAGTTTCACTTCCTATGCCAATAATACATCTATGTTAGATCACATCAATATTTCTTAATATACTTATATGTAACACAGTATAAACCTGATACATCTTAGTGGATAATACCAACTCATAAGTCAATGGTCCTATGCTCTTAATAATTTCCTAAGGACCAATGTATCCTAGCTTAATTTGTCCATTTTCCTAACTTCTATCTATCTTGAATCACTCAATTTCTACTACAAATTCATTTCACTTATCAATAGCATCTCTAATCAATTCTAACCTTCAACCATTGTTAGGCCATCTCCATCTTAATATGAGGGCGGATGACTCATTTTTTCATATAATGCCTTATACGGTGTCCTACCGATACCACTGTAATAATGATTTTCATAATCGAATTCAATCAGAACTGTATATTGATCTCATGTTCCTACGAACTCCAAAATATAAGTTTTAAGCATACCTCCAACATTTAATATTGTTGGTAATTTAAACATTCAGTCACTTGATTCTACATCCTTAGTCGCTAAATGTTGTTTTGACATATTCCTACTAGGATGTATAACATAGGTTGTTATTTCTACTTGCTCTAATAATCTCTTTGCTCAATCATCTTTATTAGGTATACATACTTTTTACTACAATCACAAAATATCATTTTTCCAATCCAACTCAAAATTCGAATTCATTTCCAATTCCTTCATAAGATTCACAAATTTTGAATCCTCATTTAGGGCTTTCTAATCCTTTCATATAAAACTAATCTTAAATTCAATATAGCTAATAATACTTCATTTTTCCCCAATTTCAACTCAGCCATTCTATTCTTATTATTACACTAGATTTGGTAAGCTCAATATCTAAATTTGTGTTATTTTGTTATTGAATTTTCTGCTTAATGTATCAAATTCAACACTAGCTTTACCAGAATAATGCTCATTTGTATAATCATACTCTTTATATAACTCTATCTATTGTCTCTGTCTCATATTCAACTCATGAGACTTTAATTGTCTTGATGCATATAAAATCACTTTATTATGCTGCCTTGGATTACATCCTAATCTCTAGTATGAAACATCATTATATACTACAAAATCTCCAAATCTAAATGATATAATTAATATTGGTGTTGTAATCAATCAGTGTTTTAATTCCTCAAATTTCTTTTTACATTCATCCGTCCATATGATTGACACATTTTTCTGAGAAGTCTTGTCAAAGGGGCTAAGATCAGTAAAAACCCCTCGATAACCTCTGGTAATATCTAATATCCAACTAATTCTCTAAAACTCCAGCTCTCCTATATATTCCTCGAAGTTTCTCACTTCATTAATACCTCAACTTCTTTTTAGGTCTACCTATTTGCCTATCAGATACTATATAACCCAAAATATTACTTAATCAAGTCAAGATTCACTCTTACTGAACTTCGCATATTGTTGTTTCTTCCTTATAATAAGTAAGACTAACCTCAAGCTTTCAAAAATATTCTCTTTACTTTTCAAATACATTCAATATATCATATTATGATCATAATCACTAATTAATCTAAGCAAAGTTGGAACACTTTATTCATCAATGCCCTAAACGCTATTGGGGGCCTTTGTCAACTCAAATAGGTATCGCCAAAACTCAATATGCTCATAATCAGTTCTCGAAATTGTTAACTAACTAATTCTTTAAGTGAGGTAATGTTATCTCAATTTTTTGAGTCTCCTAATTGACTTTCTTTCTTGAATGATTTTCTCCATTCATTCAATTTCCTCTTATTTCTCATCGACTTATTTTAATGTTAGATCATTCTTACTAGTTTCTTCACACATTTCCAATCATTTACAAGTCTCAATTTGTCTAAACACAAACGTCAAACCTAACTTGTACCTTCTAGATATATGAATATAGAGCACATTATGGATCTGAGTTCCTTTAGCAATAGCAATCGCTATAACAATAACATTATCTCCAATTCATGAACTTAATAGTGTAGTTGGGCTGTTTTACATCAACAAATACATACATTCTCTATAGAATATTCAACTTCTTATGTCTGAGTCTCAGTTATAAATGGGACTCCAATAATTACTTCTAATTCATTCGATATCCATTCATTTTTAGAAGTAAACCATCTGATCTACTTGACCTAATTCGGTGAAAATCTTTTTCAAAAGAAGATTTCTTATTACTATCATCTATATTATTCACGTAATCCTTATCAATCAACTACTTTCATCATTGCTTATTAGCCATTCTTAGTACCTCAAGAAGATCAATTTCAACTATTCATAATATCACAAATGATCAATTTCTGTCATAACTTATATGATCAGAATATCCTTTATAATAAACCTCAGTGAAGCAGTAAGCGGATTCATTTACTCTTAAACCTTGGTATATACCATCAAGATCATTTCATCTTATCTAGAGATGTATTTTTGACAAGTCAACAATTAATAACTTATGCTAAGGATACCTTAATCTCAATTGACAACACTTTTCCTTTTGTGCCTGCCCACAATCGTGGTGTACCTTCCATAATCATAATAGAAACTTCTACAACTAGCCACGATCGTGACATAAACAGATTCTGGCCAGGCCACGAAAGTGAAAGAACTTTATTTTTGTGAGGCCACGATCTTGGGGTAAGGCCACGATCATGCCCTACACTTTCTTCCTCATTTCTTCCACGCATTTAACACACATACTAACATCAATTTCACTCCAATTTTTCATAATTTACCTCTTCTAATGCTACATCATTTCATAATAATTCAAGTCTACATTATTCCCTTTTTACTCTCTCCTTATTTCTATCTCATTTTCCAATTGTCATTTATTTCATCTTCCATATGTATACTTTCAATCAATTCGGAATTATAGGGGTATAACCATTATGAAATTCTAATCTCAATTCCATGCACATATTCTTACACTGAATCATAAACTCTTATCACGATAACCAAACAACCATTCCAAGTCCAATTTCAACCTCTCAAGATCATAGAAAATTTTGTTTTCATCCAACTTTGCTTATACACTTTAAATCTTTTCATTTCTACCATATCTCTACTTTCCTTAATCAATCCACGACAATATATTCACATCTATATCTCATTTAAGGGTATACCATCACAGTACAATAGTGACCATCACAGTACAATATTGATATCATGTTCAATGATACATCCACACATACAAATGTAGTGGATCTTTATCTATCATACAGAACCAGATACTATTTCTCATTTCTAGATATCCACAAGCTTTCATTTTCTTATATTCTAACAAATCATCATTCTTCTCACTATTTCTATCAACTCAAAATCTTAACAAATGCTCATGCGTGTGACTCATGTAAATGCGACTCAGATTGGGGATCAGTTGCCACTGCATGCTAAGACACTAAAATGTATGTACCTTGACACATAGTTTGAAAAATGCCCATGTAAGATACTAAATCTGGGGTCTGATACCAAATTGTAGCACCCCACTCCCATAGGACATATTCCTAAACACATAGACTATATTCAAGAATACACTCTACAAAGATGGTGTGCTAGGACGGTCAGTCAAACTTAATACAAATTTTTTATTTCAAATATCACACGCATATTATAGAAAACCAATAATCAATGTCGGCTCATTTTATTCATAAACATTTTCAATCACAAGTGTTACAACCATTATAAATATCATCAGAATTTCAATAGTAACTTGGGCCCATTACAGATATAAAACACTTTTAGTCATAATGTCATTACATTACAAAATCATTCACATAAACATTGTATAGTACTTTTGAATACACACTTTAATACAAAACAATGAAAAATGTATGCAAATGCATGCTGATCCTAACCTCTATCTTTTATCTGAATGCAGTGGTTAGACTCCAATTTGTCTAACTGGAGATCTCCTCTGAGCCTGAAAAGTCAACGTTGCAATTTTGGTAAGTTTTGTGAACTCAATGAGTTAACCGTCCTCGATGATTCACTCATATCATATAACACATTAATCCATATAATCACATAATTCACATCATTTCATTTATCATCATGTAGCATCACAAAACTCTTTGTTTACAATTTTTACATTTCTCATTCAACATAATTCAATAATACATTTCAATCATTCAAAACATACATATTAAATGTATATGCAATGCTCATAAGACTCACTTCCAGTTGTTATAATTGTGATCGATTGCCTCTAACTGTCCCGTACCTATTTTGGATACTGGGCTCATTAATAATTGTCTCTTATCTGTTGGAGATACAAGGCTTATTTTACATATTGAGCTAGAGACACTTATTACATTCTAAGCTTTAAGCTCTTTTCACTTTCTGAGCTTTAAACTCTTTTTCGGTGGCCACTCCGATCACAGCAACCTTTATGTTATCATGAATTCATGTAATGAAATACATCACATGTATTTAGTCAATCAATTGTGCTTAATCTTACACTTTCACATTCACGTTCACATTCTCGTTCACATTTATCATCAGAACTTGGTCCGATATTCAACATCTAAGTTGATAATCACTTATTTAGTCAAATTCGCATTCATTGAGCACTTCCAATGATTTTTACATGCATCAAATGCCTCGAACATTTATTGCTTGGAATCAACACATTCACTTCACATAATAATTCAATACAAAATGTAAGCAAACAATAATTCACTATGAGACCATCTTAGGTTACTCATAGTACACTCCAGATTAGCATTTGCTTCCATGATCTAGAAACATCTGAATGCGGATGTTCTATCTTGTATATCAACATTATACAATACACATATTGCACACATATTATTAATTGCATAATCATATAAACATTCTATTATACACATATGCATATGTGTAATGTATAATGCATGCTCAAATTGACTAGCTCATGTCCTCATTATTTCTCTTCATTGTTACCTCTATTTCAACTTAATATCTATCACAAACAAATCATATTCTATGATTGATCATTAACACAAAAAATAGAACATATATATATATATACCTTCACCACCAATTTTCTACATATATTCAACTTCATTTTTACCTTCATTTCATCTCTAACTTATCATTATACTTCAACTCATTTCAACTAGTTCGTCCATATAAGACCCAAAGAAATCCACATTAATATACATAGAAAACAGAACATGTAACATTCATTTACTAGTAAAATTTTCTGCACTTTTTTTACATCATTTCAATGATCATTCTAACTCAAAAGCATCTCCACCGTAACTCATGAAATGCTAATCATCACATACACAAAATCAATACATCAATATGTTCATTTCTTCACTCACGGTTTAAAATATATATTTCACCTTTTCATGATCATTTAACCCCTAACTATCATCATGTTTTATTCAACAAATCATAGAGAACATTAACATATTACCTACTTGTTTTGGCTCAAAAGTTGAAGATCACGTAACCCTAACCCCCAAACATCACATAATCATCATCATTTATGAGAGAGAGATTAGGTTTTTCTTGTGACATGATGAAGAGGATAACACATTCTTAAAGAAACAAAGTGAAGGAGTTGAACAAAATCAGCGTGATGAGGTGGGTGAGAAAATATCGTGAGATGGAGTAAAACAATGAAGAACAAAATGAAAAAGAGAAGAGAAGAGAGCATTTAGCCAAAGGTGAGAAACAAATAAACATTGGTCTTGCAAGGTTAAGCTACGAGAGTGAGGTGTGTGGCATGGCAAGTGACACTTGTCACTTGCCACATATCACCATCTTATGGTCCCCAAATGGTCCTTTTAATAACTAGTTCATTTGCCTTATAATTTTTTAATCCAATTGTCTCCCAAAATTTTCATGACACTTTGACATTAAATCCTAATGTCACTTATCAATAACTTCTGCTGTCATTTGACACTTATTTCTATTATCATTTATCAATTGTTCTGTCACTTGACATTTTTCCTAGTCCCAAAAATACTCATAATTATCAGAATTTTCTCATATTTCACCAAAAAATCTAAATCACTAATTAAACACACCAACTCAATTTTTAAGATACATAATTCACAATTCACATTATAATCATATTAAAATCACTTATATAGTTCAAATACAAAGACATAATTAATATAGATCAACGACTACATATACCATTCCGTTATCCCCATTTGTTACAGGAGATGAAGAAATACGGCTTTGAATCTTCCGTACCATTTTCTTATACTTACATGATTCAAGTAATATTTAACCATACAATAATTAATAGAGAAAACATTTAAATCAATAAGATCTTATTAGAACAGAGTACACGGGAGAAAAAGGTACAGTAGATTTGAAGCCAAGAAATACGTAGTAAGTACAAAGGGTCCTGTAAAGTAAGAGAATAAAAGTCCAAATAAAAAAAAAAAAAGACAAAACGTACAATTCTGTTTAACCTCCCACGACAGCGTTTCGTAGTCTTTAATTTCCATTGAGTGGAAATGTCAAACATGAAGCTTTTTGACGGATACTAAAAGATCGAAAGCAAGGATAATATAATTTGCGGTTGCGGCAGATGGCAGCGGCTACGACGGCGGTGACCGGCGGGTTCCATCAACCCACAACTCTGGAAGAAGTGAGAACTCTGTGGGTTGGTGATTTACAGTATTGGATGGATGAAAGTTATCTCAATTCCTGCTTTATTCATACTGGAGAGGTTCTCTTTTTCCTTCCCTCTCTCTTATTTTTAGCAGTTCCCCGAGTTGTCTGTTTTCTTTTGTTCTTCATTTTTTTTTCTCATTTCCAGTCTGTCTCTATGATGGGTCATTTGGGTTTCTTTATTTGTGGCATTGTGTCTTTTTATCTCCACCTACTTTGGTTTTAGTTGTGCCATTGATTTTTGAATGTGTTTATGTTGGAGCTTTTTCTTGTGATTTTGAGATATCACTTGCTGCAAAACAATAAGAAAAAATTGATTCTTTTGAGATGGTGGTTCTGTTGGTATTGGGATAATTCTTTATTACGTTCCTCGGGTGGCGAATTCAGTGATAGGAGTTTGGGCGTTAGCTCTTTGATTACAAATCTTTATCATATTTATTAGTAGGAGTTTTGGGCGTTTGCTCTTTGAGTACGGTGTTTCATCATATCCAGATTGTAAGCAAAACACTGCAATTAAGGCGTCATTCCATTAATTCAAAGGAAATCATCAAACAGTAATATTTATGTATATAGTCTATACACAGTTAAGAGAATCGCTAGAAAGCTATTTCACTTTTGTTTTTATTTTTTATTTTCCTTTTCTACGGTTTGCTTCATTTTTCTTCTACAGCTGGGGGTGGGGATGGTGTGAGGGGTTCGTGATGTTAGGAAAAATTAGTTGAAGTTCTTTGGTGGCTTGAATAAGGTCCTTTGTTGTATTGCACTATGTAAGATTAAATCGTAAAAGTGATGGTAGTTAAAAGGTTAGTCATTTCCAGCTAGTACATCTCATGCCACAAAGATTACTTCCAGTGATTAAGAAGTTTGACAACTATTCTACTAAATGTAGGTGGTTTCCATCAAAATTATACGCAATAAGATCACAGGCCAGCCTGAGGGTTATGGGTTTGTGGAATTTGTTTCTCATGCAGCAGCAGAAAGGATTCTGCAGACATATAATGGGACACAAATGCCTGGTATTGAACAAACTTTTAGGTTGAACTGGGCTTCTTTTGGCATTGGGGATAGACGCCTTGATGGTCCAGAGCATTCCATTTTTGTTGGAGATTTAGCACCTGATGTCACAGATTACATGTTGCAAGAGACATTTCGTGCTCATTATCCTTCAGTTAGAGGCGCCAAAGTTGTCACTGATCCAAATACTGGATGCTCAAAGGGATATGGTTTTGTCAAATTTATTGATGAGAGTGAAAGGAATCGTTCTATGACCGAGATGAATGGGGTTTACTGCTCAACTAGGCCAATGCGCATAAGTGCGGCAACACCAAAGAAGACTACAGGTTATCAACAGCAATATACTGCAACAAAAGGTCATGTTCTGTTTGTTGGTGGAGTATCCTTCTGTATTGTACTTGAAGAAAAATTCTTGCTAATCAACTATATTATACGTGTAACGTATACATTACTGCAAATTGAAGGTGTAAGGCAAGTGTAGAGGAAAATTAGGGAAAGAAACAGACATTATGTTTTTAAGTATCTACTTTTTCGATGTGAATGATAACGTCTTTCTTAAATCTGCACCATTTTTGTGAGTTGCTTGCATGGTAACATTTATCGCACTCTTTCCTTTTTCTATCAATCGTACTTACCTGTTGGTGCTACTCCAGGCATATATCCCATTGCAGGATATACTACACCGGTCCAAGTGGTTGCAGCAGATATTGATATCACCAACACAACAGTAAGTTGTACTGCCAATCTTGTTCTAAGCACTTCTGTTGATCCATTTTTTCCTTACGTCTTCTCTTACTGCAGATATTTGTTGGTAACTTGGATCCTAATGTCACAGAAGAGGAATTGAAGCAAACCTTTCTGCACCTTGGGGAAATTATCTATGTGAAGATTCCTATTGGCAGAGGATGTGGCTTTGTACAATTTGCTGCTAGGTATGTTTATTATGTAACATAAGATTCTGTTCTTTTTCACATTGTCTTTGCCTCTTTGGTAATGTCTTAAAATGTTTTTCCTTGATGTGCTGTATATTTTCATTTTTTTGGTCAAATTTTAGATTGAGGACTGAAAGTCCGTCTAGAAAGCTCTAAAAAGAAAAGCTGTTACAGGCCATCTCTTTTTTCCACATGATTTCCTACAAAATAGTTCTTATAAAATGCTTCTTTCGAGCATTTCAAAACATGTAGGCCCTGGTGAGTGGCAGACATTTCAGAGAGGAATAATATAATATTACACTCAACACTTTAGAGAATAGAACTTGCAGATGCTCTAAAATCAAGGAAGTGTTGAGAATCCTTTTCTGCCATGTGTTTCTGTTGGGGATGAAGTAAACAACTTATATACAACATTTGGAGTTCTTGCTCTTACATTTTATTAATTTCATGTGATATCTTCTGCTTCGGCCCCACATTTTGCGAACATAGGGCATCTGCTGAAGAAGCCACACAGAAGATGCAGGGGCATATGATTGGTCAACAACCAGTTCGCATTTCTTGGGGCAGGAAACAGGTATATTTTTTTTATCTGATTTGGAATTTTTTTTCCTGTGTGCATGCATCATATTGTTATATTATATCTAAATTCTGTGAGAAAACTCTTAAACTTAGAGGTGGATGTGATTAAGTGCATACATGATAAAGTCACAGTTTGTGCCTTTGAATATTTGTTATGAGAACTGCTGCTAGTATAGAGTTAATGTATTGTTCTTCGTTGCCATTTTTCACTCTAGCCTTGTTATTATACTTCGGCCTATTGTAGGACCTGACCAGTAGTTGGGTTCCACAAGTAGATCAATGGAGTGCCTATTATGCCTATGGACAAGGATACGATGCATATGCTTATGGGGCTGCACAAGATCCATCATTATATGGGTATAATGCATATGCTGGTTACCCACAATATCCACAACAGGTATGATTTTCTAAATTCTGTTGGAGCAGTTGCTCTGCAGTGATCCTTGAAGTTCGATTTATGCATACGCTAGTTGTAGAATCTAACCCACTTTCCATATAGTTCAATGTGGCTGAAATATGCATGGTTAAAGGGCGACATGGATTTGGTTTATTATTCATTACCTAGCCTCAACTTTTAACGTTGCACTCCCTAATTTTACTGTGGCATGCATCCTATAGTCTGTTCTTAATTAAACTCAATAAGTTTTTTCCTTGAAATTAGTTAATTTTCTGGGTGGACGATTGTAGATTGAAGGTGTTCAAGATATAGCAGGTGCTGTCGCAGTTATTGAACAAAAGGAGGAGTTATATGATCCCTTGGCTGCACCCGATGTTGAAAAGTAGAGCTTTTGTTCTAACTGATCTAAATTTTTAAAGTCCATATGGTATTGTTTCTTCGCACTAAGAACTTGGCTTCATTTGGGTTTGGTTATTAGGTTAAATGCAGATTATCTTGCTGTGCATCGAAGTGCCATATTAGGCCAGCCCCTGTGGATGAAGACCTCCTCACTTGCACAACAAACTTAAAGACATCATCGACGTCACTGCTTCAAAGTATGTGGTGCCTGTTATATTGTCATATCTGTCTTAAGGACAAGGAACCTTGTCATGCATGAGATTGTGCTCAGAAAGCTTTGTAGAAACTGAAGTAGCGCATCCTTGGGAAGGAAGAAGCAATCGGTATTGCGTTTCAACTATTTGTAGTTAAATGCTTCACATGGTACGGTTTTGTTTGGCAAAAAGTTGCTTGATTCAACGTTTGAAGTCTAGAGCCTGCCATACATGCCTATATATTTTTGTCTTAAAATAGCTGGTGCCTGAAACCAGTCAATCCTTGTTGTCTAATTTACATTTCAGACCCTTTCACAGCGGATAAACTGAGAAAGAACTGAGAAAATAACTTGAAAAAACAGTGAAGTTTTAAGTTGAAATAAAAGGAAATCAAAGAATATAATAAGAATGCGACAAGTTCCACTATTGCTCGCTGAAGATTGAGATTTAAATGAAGGGACCTGAATACCAGCTGCAAAATTTTTTACAGAAGCTGAAATTGGATGTTCTTGCCGAACAGATCAGCAAGAAATGAGTTATGGGACAGAATATGTGATTAAATAAAATAATATGGGCAAAACTATGTCTAATAAAGTGAAGAATCTGATCTTATAGTGTCTAAAGCCTATTAAATTTTTAAGAAAATAAGAAATTTCGCCAACCTTAAATAAAATAATATGGGCAAAACTATGTCTAATAAAGTGAAGAATCTGATCTTATAGTGTCTAAAACCTATTAAATTTTTAAGAAAATAAGATATTTTGCCAAGCTCGGTAAATCCTTGCTGTCTTCAGTGCAAAAGCCAGATGATCGCTGCACATCTTAAGAAAACATGCCAACTGTTTTAGACAACAAGAATAGAAAACAAAGTTGCCTAATTATATTCAAGAAATATTCCCATTTTCATGAGAAGCTCTATCAAATTTGTAATAGCTAGCTGACGATGTGATAGTTCAAGTCTCAGATTTCACGCACGGCGTAATGTAGAAGCAGAAAAACATTATTGTCCTGGTGCCATACTCATTTCCGTAAATTTTTTTCTTTATATTCTACATTTCAAGTTCATTCCCTCTCCTTAATGTTATGCAAATTTCTTATGACATGGGACTGTTAGAATCCAACGGTGATCGAATCACGAGCGTAGCGAAAAACAAAATTTTTTACGGATTCTAAGCGGATCTCGATAATTGTATAAAATTAAATAAAACATAAACGATTTAGAAATCATACCTTGTTCGTTATCCTATGGAAAAATCTTTGGAACTTTTTCAGTCGATCAATCACAAGTTGTTCAAGTGTTCAGCCTCTGATGGTATCCACAGAGCAATTCTCAATTGCATTGAGAGAAAAAAGACAAAAGTGCTAGCTTCTAAAGCTTTTTCCGTTTAAATAGAAAAATTGTAAGTCTTTTATTAAAATTAAATCTCTTTAATTATAATTATAATTAAAATAAAATTCTAATTATAACTAATTTAATTTTAATAAAATCAAATATCTTATATTTGATCCACAAAGTTTCTCAAACTTTATAATTAAGTCCAAGTTAATTAAATTGATTTTTCTTTCACAAATTACTCTTTCATGTGTGACCCATTAGGTTCCTAATAAATTGGCAATGATTATAAATTATAATTCTAATTCACAATTAGAATTAGAATTAGATAAATTAAAACTTCTTTTAATTTATCTTTAATTCTCCAATTAAACAATTCATAATCGTAAATCATGATTGACGTTTAGCAACATGTCATGATTACCCAAATATCAGGAATGTCATAGTGATTGACTTAACCTGTCAATGTATGGTCATAATGTATAATTTAATCCTTTCGTCATTCAATATTCTAATTGGACAGAGTATAGATACAGTGTCTACTCTTATCATCCAAT
>JANIIA010000010.1:33270598-33281130 GCA_027478495.1 Erythroxylum alaternifolium | reverse complement strand
GTTTAGAAAGAGGTTAATTATTTTTAATTTCTCAAACCACAAATATGGCAAGTAATGATTCTCATTCCTCTGTATTATGAGGGTATAGATCAATACTTAAAATGGAGGAATGAAATCACTATTCATTCAATTATAGTTCTCTACCAAGCATGTAGTTTTCATTCCTTACCCATACCTTCCTTCCCATACCCATTAACCAAGCACACCTTAAATTTTTTATTATCTTTTAAATAAGCTGATGGAGTGGCGGTCTCTAACGAAATCTTTGAGACAGGCATTCCGCGTTTTGGAGAGTCTTAAGTAACTCTTACAGACCGGCGGGATATGGCAGCTTGGCCTTAGGGACGTTGATGAAGGAAAAGAGCCAAAATCAGGAGTTCATACATTTGCCAATTTTGGTGAATTTGTATGTAGCAGCACTGTCTGCAACTGAATATGATGTTAAAGGTAAAACTAGTTCTATTATATAAAAACAAAAGGATATTGCCATTGTTAAACTTATTATATTTAATACAGTGCATTAAAGCAGAGTCTGAAGAGGTTTGATAGTATACAACCTTACTCTTACAAAATAGAAAGGTTGTTTTCAATAACCCCACATGTAAATGTGACAGTAAAAAAAAAGGTTAAAAGAGTAAATATATAAAATTGATATGCTAAAAGAGTAGATAAATAAAATTAAAATAAGTAAATACATAGATAAAATAAAATAGAATAAAAAAAAAATTGATGTATCACGTTAAAAAAAAGATTTGTTTCATACTGGTAGAGACGTAAAGTTGTATTATACAAACGAACAGAAGCCACTCAAGTAGGTGACCAACATGAATAATACACTTATCAATATACACTTAACTCACACCGAAAATTAGATAAGCGAAAGATAAAAGTGTACTGATGAATGAATTCCTTAATAGGTATATCTTTAATAAATAAGTTCTTAATGCTATCATAACAAAATTTACATAGATTTTTAACAATATCAGTAAATTATAAATTTTGAAAATTTTATTAAATTACGTCCAAAATACTAATATTAATATTAATAATTAACTCGTAAATTATGAAAACATTAAAAACTTATTTTTGTCTTGATTACATTATACTTACCTCTTGGTGCATCATATAAACACTACACCGGAGTGCATTTAAAATTAAATTAAACACCAGCTTTTTATTACATATTTTCTTACACTACCAAATGTTTAGTTGGGTGTTCAATCCTTTTCACATCATAAATATTCAATGTTGGAACAGAAGTTTCATAATCCTCTCTCCAATTTATCCACTGTAAATTGGTTTAGGTATGTCCCAGCCCTAATTTTTCCACCTTGAAAACAGTTGATGTGCAGAAGTCAATTTTCAGATCTTAAATCACCAAATTAAGAAAAACGGGAGACCTAAGATTAGATGCTTCTAACACACTACATACACAAAAGACAAAAGACATTCAATCATCGATTCATAGTTCTGAACTTTGAGGCAACCAACAAAATATTACTTGTCCGTGGCCAGCTGGTCTTCAGCCTCAGGGGCAATATCGCCACCCGGATTCTCGTCGTCGGGGTCGCAAGCAGGGTCGGACTTATCCATTGCAGCGCGTGCCTTGTCGAGAAAAGGCTTGAAAGCCATCTCAATGGCCAGCCACCCAAATGCTAGAGCACCAAACACCACCATCGCTTGCTTCAAGGGTTTCGTTTCCATTTCTAGGCCTCCACTCTTTGCCGTTTCTCCTTCTTACTCTTGTTTTCTGAAGCAAGTAATAGCTCTGATATCATATGAGTGAGTCTCGTATCGAACAAGTTTTATAAATCTGACGGTCCTGAATCGGGTAGGGTTTTGAGTTCGACATGATATTTTTGTAATATTGAAAGAGTAAATCATTTTATGGGAATTTGGGCCTCAGAAATAATTCTTCAATCTATTGCTCGAGGCCTTAGCTACAGTACGTTGTACGGTCTATCCTTCCTGGATTGCAGCGGACGAAATAATTAAATAAAAATAATTCTGTAATCATTATTTTTGTATTACTTTTAAAATAATTTCTTGTTTAATAATAACAACTATTAAATAATAGTATTATCATTAATAAATTCCATTATAAATGCAGAAGTTATAATTGCGGGACCAATTTGAATGAAGCAACTGCAACAATAATTGGAACGCATGACAACGAAAAATTGCTAATGAACAGGCTGCATGTCAATGATGGCCGCTGAAATCTTTTAACTGGATAAAATATGAAAGAAACAATAGCATAACATAAAGCCATGAGGTAGCATTTGGTAATCAACTCAACGAGACAATCCGCAGCCTAGCTCCACAAGCAAGACTAGCCACAATGTTTTCTTCATTTTCCTCACTAGGACAAACAGATCGGGATCCTCATTAAAGTACAAGTGTTTACATTAACTGTTGCCATAAAGTCAGAAACACAGCAATACTCTTAACGGCCCCGTCCGCGTCCCCTTCCTCGTCCACGGCCACGGCCTCTCCCCAAATGTCTCCCTGAATTTTACCAAACATCAACTCCGAGCATTCATAGCACACCGCAAAAGGTGCACATAAAATGAGTAACCCAAATCTGCTTGAAAAAGTTTGTTAAGAGTAGACATACCAGCAGTTGCCTTCTTAGGTTTGACCCTGGGTGTTTCTTCCACTAGCAATGTCTCAAGATTCAAGCTGTCAGGAAGGATATAATAGCGGATATTGTTACCCCTAACACTGAGATGATCCAATGTCACCGGATTTTTTCCTTTCAGTGTTAGTTTCACTGTCTTCAGATGAGTATTCATACTGATATCTACACCTGATGTCAGCAAATCAAGAAGTTGTCATGTTTCTTCACCAATCTGGACCTTCCAGTATAGGGAAATAGTAGTTATCAGCAAAGAACTTGTGCATTTCCTCACAAGTCACTTCACACAGATTAATTGGTTATAACAGAACTTATCCAAAATACATAGAAAAAAGGAGATCAGAAGGGGCAAGATGACAGCAAAACATAGGGCTACTAAATGGTTATCCTATTGCAGGGCGCTTGAGCAAGTAAATCAGTTGTATTGTTTGGAGTTGAGCTCTTGTGCAAGTACAGGCAGTTTCAATTGTATTGTTTGGAGTTGAACTCATATATGAGAGGCCTGAAATTACTATACTTGACAATTGTCAGATTTAACCCATTGTTTATCCCTATTGCATCTTTCGCAAAACCATAAAATTTAAAGGAGTTAGACCCGCTGTCTACGCATAATACCAGGGGAAAACAATTATAAATCAAACTTTAGACAGAATCAACTCAAATGGAATTTTATGATGATATAATTGATGGAAAAGGGCATTGGGTGGTAGAATAAGGTGGCTAGTGCTTAACCAAAACAAAAAGATATGATCTACTCTGGTCGTCTATCACAATTCAAAATGCCAAAGCTACCTCTAATTGAAGGAAAGAATGTACAGAAATGACAAGTGTACTTAAAGATTTCTAAGAGAATGTAAATGCTAAAACTTGACATTAATATACAGAAATGACAAGTGTACTTAAAGATTTCTAAGAGCGTAAAGGCTAAAACTTGACATTACTTTGACTTGCTGATTCAAGAAACATATACTGAGCCGCATAAGAAACCGCAGGAATTGATTATCAATAACAACAGAAACAGGAAAGAAACCCTACGTTTATCGACTGTTGACTGGAAAAAATGATGACAAATATAATCTAAAAGTTCTTCATATTAGCAACCGGAAAGCAACCACATTGACCTCTATTATCTGAGGCACTCATCAACCTCTAAAGGAATAACAAATCGAAAATATTGATTAAATGAAAGGTTAAAGAGTACACACAGTGAGTAGTTTCACATGCACCAGAGTGGAAACGATTTTGACTCTCGAGTCCTAAAGAGACAGAAGTTGAATTCATAGGACTCGTAGTTACGAAGTTAAATTCCAAATGGAAGACAAACAAACCCAATTTTCAACACCCGAAATTCCCTCTTAAGCTTCTCAATAATCCGCAAAATACACATAAAAGAAGGGGCGCCATCTTAGACTAGGGTTTTAACAAAACCCCACACGCACAATAAATGTGGGAAAAGGAAGAAAAAAAAACCTGTTATGGTACCGTGCACAATGGTTCCGTTCTTGAGCTCAATCGAAACGGTCTCATTGTTCAACTTCATCAAAAACCTAGTAACCGAATTCCAGCGGAATCACTAAGATCTTAACCAATATGAAAAGGAAAATAAAACAAAAAGTGAAAAGACTTGCACAATCAAAGGAGGAGAGAAATGAGAAACTGACCTGACGAGCTTCATTGTGAAGAACTTCGAAGAGGCCAAAAATCGACGGCGATTAGGGGTACGCCGGATAAGAGGAAGAATAAGACTTCGAGCACAGCCCGCGACCGTGCGTTTGATAATTCATAATTGAACTTTATTTCAAACGACGTCGTCAGGGCATTTGCTGTTTTTTACTGAAAAACCCTTGCAAGTTTGCGTCATTGATTTGTACAGTCGATCCTTTGTCTCTAACATCAACAGTCAGCGTGATGAGGGCATATCACAATTGACATCCTCTGTACCCATTTCAGTGTACCTATTTCGATTTCAGCCATATAAATATATGAGACTCACGTAAGATTTATTTAAGTCTCATATATTTATATGACTAAGATCAAGTAGAATATAATAAGTACATTTTAATGGGTACAGAAAATCTGGTTATGGCATATCATATCGCTTCAGTGTACGCAGAATTCTCTATAATTTTATATGAATATATTATTAAATACATATAATGACTAATATATTTTTAAATAAATTATTTAAAATTAAACTATGAAATCAAAGTAATTAATTTTAATAGTTTTTGCCACCCTACGAGTTAGCAAGAGTATGAGAGCTTTGAGAATGGGCTGGCTCAATAACAAAAAGTTGGAACTTATTCAAATTTTAGCATCAAAATAATATTATTTTACTGGCAAATTTTTAAAATGTATGATGTATTTGTAATCTTATAAGTATTAAAGGATAAATTAACAAAGGAGTGTGACATGTTTAACCTTGATAACTAATTAAAAATACAATCCGTCTTAAGTGCAGGGCCGGTCCTGAGATTTTATAGGCCCGGGAGGAAAGAGAAAAAATGGGCCCCTGATATTAATTAAAAATAAATTAAAAAAAATTTTTTCAAAAAATTATATTTTTATATGTATTTTTTTAAAAAATAAAAGTGGGCCCAGGGCTGGGGCCCACCTCGCCCCTGCCCAGGGCCGGGGCTGCTTAAGTGGTAAAGGAGGACTATTCGAAGAAGAAGAGTATTTAGCATTTTAAATTTTAGATGATGATTTTTTAAAATTTATTAATCAGCATCTAATATTTAAAATTTTTAAATTTGAAATACTTTATTTTGGATGAAAATTTGGTGATTATAATTAATACAAATAATAAATATTATTTTTATAAAATAAAAAACATTTTTATTTATTAATATGTGGTACTTTCCTTTTAGTTATTTACCCTACATTTCTTCTTCATCATTATCTTCATCATCTAATTGAATCCTTAACAAACATGAAATTTGGAGAGGTTTGATAGTATGTAGCCTTATCCTACTTAACTGAAGGGCTATACCCACATACAAATGTGATATGAAGATATGACAAAAAAAGTCAAATAAACATAACTGATGTAAAAAATTAATAAATAATTAAAATAGAATAATAACAACTTACATACAAAACAAACTACTACAAATCTTCATTATGCGATACAAGTTTAAAAATAAAATTATTAAGAAAATAGTACGAGAAATGTACCCTGATATACTGCAAAATTTTGCTTATATATGATGTGTGGCAAAGTTTTACTCACTATTTCTTGAATTGGGCGTGTCATCCTTGTACAGAGGCCATGCTAATTTGCTTTTCTTACTCCACCTAAATTATTTTCTCATAGTAATTTGTTTGTTTTATTTATATACTTGTCTTATTTCTTGGTTATGTATTTATTCATTTATTTACTTATTTTATTTTTATTTTTATCTTGTTCTATATTTATTGTGTTATTTGTTTTTATGCATATTTATTTTTATTTTATTGCTATTATTATTTTTACCTTTATGTTTATTTATTTTTAATTATTTCTATTTCATTATTTTAATATGCATGGATGCACACGCACATAAATATATTTTATATGAATTTATCATAAATAACCTTTTTATTAAAAATAAGATTCCGTTCTCACATTTTGATTTAATAGTAATATTCAAATGTTTAAGTCCTAATAAATTTATATATTAATTCATTAATTATCAATTATTAAATTTAGATTTTTATATAAAAATTTCTTTGATGAACAATATGTGAGCGTAGTTTTGGTAACTACAATTGAACACGCGCGCGCGCGCTATTTACACGACTCCCAAGCAACTCAGAATCCACCAACAGTCACCTGCTTAATTTAATTACTTTACTGTCGGTGCTGCATCTTGCCTGGTTCATTCTTCCATGTTTGTCTGAACAATGCACTTACCGACAGTCTTCTTCTCCTTATTATCCTTAATCCTCAGTCCAGCGTATTCTCAGAAGGCATATGTTGCTCCAATACAGAAAGATCACTCTACCCTACTCTACACTTTTACGCTTTACCTCAAAACGCCACTCCAACCCACCATTTTACAACTTGACCTGGGTGCTTCCTTCACTTGGGCCGACTGCTACACCAACTACAACTCCACGTCTTATAGCCACGTGCCTTGCGCTTCACCTCTCTGCAACTCCTTCCACTCTCTCGCATGCGGAAACTGCTACGCCTCCCCTGGCCCAGCTTGCGCTAACGACTCTTGCTCTCTCTATCCCGAGAACCCCGTCACCCGACAGGTCACTGTTGCCAACGCCATCGTTGACTCGCTTGCACTGCCAGTGGCCGGCGGATCAGTCCCTGGTCAGCTTGGTGTGGTTCCGGATTTTGTGTTCTCTTGTTCTAGGACTTTCCTCCTCAAGGGACTCGCCCATAAGGCGACAGGACTCGTTGCGCTTGGGAGGTCCAATCATTCGCTCCCGGCGCAGGTTAGCGAGGCATTATCTGCTCCTCGATATTTTGCGCTTTGTCTCTCCGGTTCTCTTAAACCAGGCGTGGCATTAATTGGATCCAGTGGACCCTACTACTTTTCGTCTCAGGTTGATATATCCAAATACCTTGTTTATACGGCGTTGATCCTGAATCCTGTGGGGAACACGGTCATAACGTATCAGCAGCCGTCCGATGAATATTACATAAATTTGACTTCCATCCAAGTCAATGGGAAAGCGGTTGAGTTTAACAACTCACAGGCACTACTCACCGTTGATGAGAATGGATTTGGCGGGACCAAGATAAGCACGGCAAATCCATACACAACGCTGGAGAGCTCCATATACAAGGCTTTTATAGAGGTGTTCGTAAAAGAATCCGGTGGGTTGAACCTCACTGAAAGACTTGCAGTGGAGCCGTTCGATGTGTGCTATCCAGCGAGTGACGTTACGCTCACGCGAGTGGGACCAGGAGTCCCCACCGTGGACCTAGTGATGCAAAACGACGGCGTGTTTTGGAGGATATTTGGGTCAAACTCCATGGTGAGGATGAGCAAGGACGGAGTGGATGTGTGGTGCTTAGGGTTCGTGGATGGTGGGGCCAATGCGAGAACATCAGTGGTGATTGGTGGGCATCAGATGGAAGACAATCTACTGCAGTTTGATTTGGAAAACCAGAAATTAGGATTTAGCTCGTCTATATTGCTGAAAGGGGCCACCTGTGACAGCTTCAGCTTCGAATCCTATTAACTCGGGTAATAATTACAAATAATAAACTCAATTATTCCACCCTAGGTTAATTTGTAATTTGTGAATTATTAGTATTACGCGTGTTATATTTTATCGAATTTAAATAGTAGTGACTTGAAAAATTAAAGCTATTTTTTGCTTTGTCTAAAATAACTTGTTCTATTATTTGAGATTTTGATTATTATATTATTAACAAATTATCATGTATATTAGAATTTATGGAATTTAAAAAATATTGACTTAAAATTTTGAAGCTATTATTTTTAATATTGATAGTGTATATTATCATAAGCTTGATCTTGATGAATAAAATTAAAATTAAAATTAAAATTGACATTCATAAGTTTAGGATCTTAAATAAACAATTGTCACAAATCATTAGGGTATAATATTACGTACTTAATATGTAAAATGCCATTATTGTAAAGAGACAAAGAAACTATACCATGTTCTTAGTTAAAATTGGTTTTTTTTTCTTAACTTTCTTACAGCTACAAAAACTTGATGAAAAACTATTTATAACCCTAATTAATAGAGAGATGACTAATTTATGTTTTATAATTCTTAATATGGCACGTCCATATAACATTCTCTCCTTTAACTCGATACTTCAAATTTTATTTTAATAGTGTAAATAATAAAGGTTCATAAACAAATCTATTAATATCTTCAAAATATACCTCAACACAATAAACCACAAGATTTAGGTTATAACGAACATACACTTCAACATTGCATACTTTCCTTTATATATAATAAAACTAATAATTTATCAAGTCAGGTTGTGATATATATATATCATAAAAGTCTACATTAATGCCTCATAGACAATTTCATTTCTTATTTAACAATGATTACATATGTACAATTATAATAAATAAGAAAATTGTCAATTAAAAATTTTATTGAACTTAAGAGTGTCAAAATGTCATAAAAAACAAGCATTAATATAACTAAGTCCATTGTTTGAACATGTTCCTTAAATATCTTTGGTGGTAGGCCTTTAGTTAAAGAATATGTACTTATAAGATTCGTTTTAATATGTTTAATACACACTCTTTGTTTTTAAACTTCCACTTTTACAACAAAATATTTCAACTTGATATGATTAGTACCTTTAGATTACTTGCCATTTTTAGAGACGAAAATAACTACATAATTATCACAACAAATTTTCAACAATTTAGTAAGGGTATTGACAACCCCAAGCCCTGAAACACATATTCACAAGGCATGAATTGTGGCCTTAAAACAAGCTACCAATTTTATTTCCATATTGGATGAAGTAATGATAGATTATCTAGCACTTTTCATGAAATTGCTCCTTTTCCTTTTAAGAAAAAGTAGTCAAACGTTGATTTTCTACTGTCAACACATTGAGCAAAATTTGAATTTGAATATTCAATCACTTCTAATAGATTGGATCTTCTAAACATGAGTATATAGTCCTTTATTTTTTAGTGATACTTTAAGAAGTTTTTTTACAGCTTTATAATGGTCTATACTAAGACTACTTTGATATCAACTTAGCATTTCAACTACAAGGTTGATATCAGGTCTCGTGTATGTTTGTAAATACATCAACCTGCCAACAACATAAGTATATAGAATAGATTCCATTTTGTTTAAGTTTCATATCTTTCTTTGTACATTGCATGAGACTAAATTTATCCCTTTTTTATATAGAGACAATCCCTGTTGAACATTCATTCATATTAAATCTCTTAAGAATACTTCCCATATAGTCTTTTTAAGACAATCCTATTAGTCTTTATGATCTATATCGGAATATTGAAGTTCCTATCATGTAGAATGCCTCTCCTATATCTTTTATTTCAAAATTCTTAGAGAGAAAATCTTTAATCTTATACAATATACCCAAATCACTAGCAAGAGATAAAATATCATCAACATATAGGACTAGAAATATAAACTTACTCCTATTGATCTTTTAGTAGATACGACAATTAATAATATTTTCTTGAAATCCAAAATATGTTATGATATTATTGAACTTATATCATTTTTGGGAAGCATGTTTAAGTCCATAGATTGATTTCTTAAGTTTACACATCATGTGACCTTTTCCTTACATAGAAAAACTTTCAAGTTGATCCATACAAACATCTTTCTAGAGATTACCATTCAGAAAAGTAGTTCTCACATTTATTTGATGTAGCTCTAAATCAAACTAAGCTCCTAATGTCATAATTATCCTCAACGAGTCTTTCTTTAAAATAGGTGAAGCAGTCTCTTTATAATCAATGTCATCCTTTTAAATATAACATTTGACATCAAGTCTAGTTTTATACCGTTCAATATTACCATTCGAGCCATGTTTAGTGTCAAAGACCCGTTTGCATCTGACTCACTTAGATCCTTCTAGAAGATCAACGAGGTCTCAGATATTGTTTTATGCCATTGATTTTAACTCATCTTTCATAGCATCAATGCTGGAACTCCTCCTCGGGCGGGTCCACGGGCCCGACATCCTGCGTGACATCTGGACCCGTGGCCCACGGGGGAGGAATTCTCCACTAGGGATACTTAAAACGAACAAATTTATTTAATTTACCTCCGTACATAAGTTGAGATAAATCATAAAAAAAAAATCAATGAGTGTTGACTCCGAGAAAAAAAATGCATGGTGGGTTCGTAAGATGAGCATCTACATTAATATAAGGCAATTAGGAGCAAAAACTTCAGAAAA
>JANIIA010000010.1:33259820-33270498 GCA_027478495.1 Erythroxylum alaternifolium | reverse complement strand
CTATGCTTCCAAAATTTAATCTCAATTTTCTCCATTTAATAACTTCAATCTAAAAAAAAAATTCTATCCCTAAAAAATTATAATTAAAGCCTAATCACAATAAAAATAATAAAATTTATCCTCAAACAAATCGGGGTCCAACAATCAATCCATTTATTAGACTTGTCTCTTTCTATGGCTTGTACTTATTAATTCCATAATCAAATTCTAAGTCTTGCAAATAAACCATATAGTCATAAAAAATATTTGATCTACTTGTTGTTACAGGTTTATTTAAAAAATTCCACGTGGTTTATTTATGTCAATTAATTACAAGTTAGTTTCTTTATAAGGCGTTGTTTCATCCAATTGTTGTCCAAGATCATTTTTTTCCAATATTGGGACAATACTTGGTATAAATGTGGATACTGGAACATTTATGAGTAATGGAACATCAACCTTTATTTTACTAATATCTATAACACATTTTTAGCATTCCTACTAAATTCACCATTTTTAATAAACTTGGTGTTAACTCTTTCAACAATTTTTGGATAGTAAAACATATACCCTTTGGATTTCTCTAAGTTATTAATAAAATAATTACTAACTATTTGAGAATCTAACTTCTTTTCATATAGATTATAAACTCGTGCTTCTACTGGATAAGCCCAAACATGCAAGTGTTTTGTATTAGATTTCCTTACACTACATAGCTCAAAAGGAGTTTTAAGGACTGCCTTACTAGGAATCCTATTCAACAAATATACAACAGTTTTAATGCATGCATTTAAAAAGTTCTGGGTAATGAGGAATTACTCATCATACTCCTAACTGTATACACTAACATCTTATTATGCCTTTTTACCATACCATCTTGGTGAGGTTTGCCTGACATAATATATTATGCACATATGTCATATTTCTCAATAAACTTCGCAAATGGACCTCGACATTGTCCAAATTCCTCATATTTTTCATAATATTTGCCACTTCTATCAAATCTTACAATTTTCACTTTTTTTATTTAATTGCATTTCAATCTCCTTTATAAACTCCTCAAGGGTGCCTACAAGTTAAGATTTATCATTAAGCAAATAGATATATCCATAACGTGAAAAATTATATATAATTGTGATAAAAACTTTTCTCCTCCAAAAGATGGTGTCAAAAGGTTCACATATATCAATGTGTATAATTTCAAAGAGTTGAGTACTTCTTGTGGCTCCTCTTACTATGTTTGGTTTGATTTCAGTTAATGCAATCCATATATATATTGAGATCAGTAAAATCTAAATTTGAAAGAATTTCATTCTTTACCATTCTTTCTCATCTTTTTTTTGGATATATGACCTAATTATTTATGTCACAAGTAAGCTGAATTATCATTCATTATGATATGATTAGTTTTAATGGTAAGATAGATAGAAAATAGGGGTTCAAAAAATTATTATCAAGTTTCAATTTATATAAACTATCCATAAGAATTCCATAACTAATAATGGAATTATGTTCAAATAAACTAAAACAACCATTACGAAACTTCAAAGTAAACTCACTTTCATCAAGTTTAGAAATTAAAGGTATAAAGAGAGTTTGTATTAGATCTAAGTGATAACAAGAATTTAATATTAGGCAGTAAGTCCCTATGCCTTTAATTGGGACCTTCTTACAAATTTCCATAAATAGAAAGTTCACAGTTGGTTTTATGGTTTTGATTATAAAGAATCCTACATAACATTAGAAATATGAGTAGTAGCACAATAATCAAGGCATCAAATATTAGAAGGAACTTCAATTAAGTTTAGTTTGAAATATACAAAAAGAATAGATGTACCTTTTTTTAAAAGGTCAAAAAAGCAATTTAGCCCCTAATGTTTATACTGAAATCTGAATTAGACCCTAATGTTTTGGAGCATTCGAAAATGAACCCTAACTTTGTAAAACATTAATATGAATCCTAATGTTTGGAAAATGTTCAAAATAGCCTTTGGCTAGATGAAATTACTCACAAAGTTTAGCTTCCATTAGGGGCTGTTTTGAATGTTTTCCAAACGTTAGAGTTAATTTTGAACACATTAAAACATTAAGATTCGACTATATTTTAATGTAAATGTTGGGGGCTAAATTGCTCTTTTTGCCTTTTTTCAAACCAAGTCTTACATTTTAGACAATATTTTTAACAATGTCCTTTTTTCTTACAAAAATGGCATTTATTTATCTTTTGTTCCTTTTTGTCAACATTAGTAATAACCTGTATCGCTTTGGTAGGTGCTTTTTTCTTAAATTTCTTAGCCTTTGGCTTATGAATCTTACTGGCTCTTTGACGTATAAGGTTAATTGAATGAATTCTTTGATTTTTTTAGCCTTATTTCCTCCTAAATGAGCATACTGGGCAATTCATCAACACTTCACTTTTCCTTTATAGTGGTATAGTTAATTTGAAAAGGTTTATACTCAGGAGGTAATGAGTTCATAATGAATTGCACTAAGGAGTCATCATCTGTTATACCTACGATCTTTAATATTGTTACAATATTCATCATCTCCAGGACATGTTGCTGTATGCTTCGTGAACATCATACTTCATGGTCGTGGGTTCAACCATTAGTATACCAATGAGAGACTTGTCTGCAGAACAGAAACATTCTTCCACAAATTTAAGGTATTCTTTAGCACTTTCAGTTGTGGAATAATGGTATGAATGTTGTTGGCAATAGTCATTCACATGAAATTAAGATGTAATATGTTAAACCTTTCTTATGCTTTATATAGTTGTCTTTTGAACCTCACTACTCATATCTATAATGGCAATAGGTTTTTATTCCAACAATGCTAACTAAGATTCTAAACACCTAAATGGAAATTGACTTGTTCACACCATTAAGAGAAGTTCAACCATTAAAAACGGTAATAGAAGAAGCATGCAAATGAAGAAAAAATAGATTCAAATACATAAATGCTCAATAAATTATCAAATGCAAGTAATTAAATATTTAAAATATACTGCAAGTTTTCTTTAGGCAAACTCAACAATATATTATCATAAATTTAATGTCATGCAAACTTTATCATGTAATCAAACAAAAGCTTGTCAAGTATATGGAAGGTAGAAGGGGCTAGGCTTGGCCTGAATTCAATGAGCCAGGCCCGGGTTGATCAAGCTTCAGGTAAGGCCTTAGGCCTGATTTTCTTGGCCCAGTTTGGTAAAGATAAAATGACATCGTTTTACTTGTCGGGTCTCTGGTCGGGCCCAACCTATTGTCATCCCTAATTAAAAACAATCAATATCTTTAGATATATAACATATTTGACAAGCAAATATTAATTATCCTTTATTATGTTTATTAGTTATAGAGTATTAATTTACTCTTGAGTAAATTCTAAAATCCTATGAATTTATAAATATCATTTATTCATATAATTAATTTAATATTAGACGTTAATATTTTATGAATAAATGATCATTTATACATGACAAAAATTTACTTAATTAATTTGGTCACTTTAGTGACTAACAAATTATCTTTCATAATGTTATGTATAAATTTAACATATGACACATAATTTTAAATTTCAATAATAAAATGCATAAATCTAATATGATTTTATTAACAAAATTAATAGAATACATAATGCGATAAAAAACAAAATATAAGGATAAAATAAAATATGTGATGGATGAAATAATTGCCATAAACATTCGGCTTTTGTTTAGAAAAAGCCCCATAAGAATTATGCTTTTACGTGGTCTTTATTAGATGGACATGATGCGGATGGTATATGAATTATATAACATATACACTGTGTGTAATCTTTGGATAAAAAAACAAAGAGATGTACTAACGTCTCGGCCACCACTCTTGTAAATAAATATGTATGCAAAGATGATAATGTTTAACTGGAGATGATTTGACCTTAGAAAGACTACTAAAAGGTTGTAGGCCTGTAAACGCTTTCATAGCTTTAAAAGGAGTCTTCCAGAATTGATGTTTGATTTTACCTGAAAGAGATCGGCTAAGGAAATAAAATACGCAATGCCGTGATTTTCATCAAAGTATTTGTTAAACACTCAATTATTAACAACTATCGTGATGAACAGATTGTTTATTTAAAAGCACATACGCTGGTCTTTATGACGTAAAATCATAATTGACATTCATAACTATAAGATATTGAATAAATGATTATTACAAATCATTTAAGTATAATATTATGTATCTAACGCAGAAGGTGTAATTATCGTAAAAATTTCAAGCAACTCTATATAGTTGAAATTGATTTCTCTCTTCTCTCTCGTTCGACTACAAAAAATTGGTAAAGAATTATCTGTAACTTTAATTAATACAGAGATGATCAATTTATATATCTATAATTTTTAATATTGTACACCCGTCAAAGTAACTAAAATAAATACTTGAGATTTGTTCCACTACATTATTTTATATATATATATATACTATTCGAGCCACATTCCAACAGGTATATTTTATGATTGATTGTATATTAAGTATATTATTTAGTGTACATAATAGTATAATAGTATGTAAATTATGTATTTTGAATAAATCACTTGACAAGTTAACAAATCAAAATTAGGTGGATTTGACTTGATAAACGTAGAGTTTACATGTTTTAACATATCTTCACTTTTAGTTTAACTATTTTCTTTAGAATTAAAATGAGTTGCAATCTATTTTATAAGGACTAGGACTCCTAAAAAATTGATCTTTAATTATTTTGAAAATTTAGGATATGAATGCAACTGAATTAAAACACTTCATTTGTGCCATACTCCAATTAAAAGGAAAAATGTTCCTCGTAAAGTATGACCTTTGAAAAAATCCGTTTTGTTTTTGATAAAGCAAATACACGTTAGAGAGAGAGAGAGAGGGGGGGGGGTGAATTATGTTTGATATTTTTTTCAAATTACTTTCAGTTCAAAAAGAAATGACAGGAGTCTGCCTATAATTAAAATAGTAGGAGTCTGTTATGCGATAAGATTCTATTTAAATGGAAGGAGCCTGTTAAGCGATAAAAAACTCGTCAAACGACAAGACCCCACTGAATGAAGACTTTTGTTAAAAACAATTTAAAACAGAAAGTGCTTGTTAAAACTGATAAAAAACCTTTTGCAAGTTGAAAATAGAAGGAGTCTATTATAAAGTGAAAGAGCCTCTTGTTGAAATAGAGACACATACAATATAATACGAAAATTTAAAAGTCAAGAGAAGAGAAAGAGAGAAGGACGCAGTCGATTTATGCTGGTTCGACTTATATCTTAAGCCTATATCCAGTCCCCAAGTATCCAACTTGAGTGTTTCACTATAAAATCAAATAGTAATTTAACGAGCCTCTCCAAGCTTACAAGTTAATAGTTTTCAAGGTTCAACCTTCCATACTAGTAGTATTTCACTAGTCTCTATAAGCTCTCAAATAAAAATGAGGTTTGGTCGATATAAGCTTCAATAATCTCTCTCAACAAAATTTTTCTTTCTAATGCACATGAGAATATTTACAAAGATATCACTTTTAAGAATGCATATGCTTTTGATAAATTTTGACAATATAGCTTCGTAAGCTTTTGTATCGTTCAGTTCTGCTTGTTCACAGTTGCATTGGCTCTTACTTAAATAGGCATTTTCTTCAATTAGCCATTACTTCACTTGTATCCTTAGTCAATTGGATCGATTTGAATCTGAATAATTTCGACGTTTATCTTTGCTGAAATTCTTCCAGTGATTATGGAGCTAATATGAAACCTTTATAATTAGTAGGATACTTTCAGATAAACCATTTCTAATAAGGTAAGTTCATAAAGAATGTTTAACCCGTTAATAATAAAAGTAAATAAGTCCAGTTTGAATTTGAAATATTATGTCATTATCATCAAAATCATCAAATAATAAACCTTGAGCTAACATCATCAAAATCGTTAAATAATAAACCTTGAGCTAACAATCTGCCCCATTTTGATGATGACAAGTAATAATAGTTATATTTTTTGAAATTCAAAGAGACAATAGATCATTTCAAAAGATACCTGTGACTTTTATATGTTCAGACATAATCAGAAGGAACCTATCTCTTAAGAAAGGAATTTATCGTTTATATATCACATATATTCACAAGTTCAACAATAGAATCAATCACATATATAGTCGAGGCAGCATTGATAAATATATCATCATATATGCAAAAATATGCAAAAAAAATCAATAAAAACTCTCCCCCTTAGTCATTATCAAAAATAATAAAAGAGTATAGGGAGGAAGTGAAATGAAACAAGTTTAATAAACCAGGTAGAGAAGAAAAGCAACATAGTTAATAAAGGGATTTAGAGATTTTTGTCAGCAGAATTTGCATGTCAAGAAACTGATTTTGCATGCTATTTATTTGTTCTTGCATCTATGCTTGATTAGCTTGAATATCTTTTAGTTGTTATTGAAGATTTGCATTATTTTCATTAAGAGGAGGGACATGAGTTTGTTGGTTTGGAGCAGGATCTAAGTTTTGTGCTACTCTTTCAGATCTTTTATCTACCCAAACATTGTTTTGCAATATGTATCTAAATTGATAGGAAATGGAAAGGTAAAACATAGCCAGTGCATACAATTTTAGATTTCCAAAAGGAACTCCATAATGGTTGAAAATCTTGGTAAGCAATATCCCATAAGGTAGGTAACCGGTGGTATTCTTATGATTCCCTTTATCCACTATCAACCTCAACTTCATAGCTGAAAGATTCATTATGTTTCCTTTCAACAAATTATAAACCACATAAGTGTCAATAGACTACACCTTTCAACTGAGCTACTCTTGGGAAAAATTGAAGTAGCTGAAAGCGATGTAAGGCATCGTGGTATTAAGTCTAATTGTCTGCTCCAAGGTCTCCCATTTTGGGTGTTCTCAGCATGAAGGCAAATAGATTTGACAACTTCAACTATTTGCCTTACATCGCTTATGACAAGAAAAATTAGTTCTCCCTATAGGGACTACTTTTAGTATATATCCTAAGATTTTTTCAGAAATTAAAATTTCACATTCATGCACCCATGAGATAATGGATAGCTTTCCATTAATTTCTTCCTTTTTTTATGTGTATGTAGAATATCCTGACCAGCTTATCGTATACTGTCTTATCTAATTTCAAAAAAATTTCCTAACTGATGGCAACAAAATAAGGAGAGATAGGTATACCTATGTCATCAATTATCATAAGAGGCAAGATCCGCCCAATAACCACCTTTCTTTTCTTATACTGCATTTTATAGCGAACTTTAGCTTCTGTTGATTGAAAATTTTTTGGTGGTATTGATGTTTTTCCTTTTTGTGTAGCTATTTTTATCTTCTTTGCCTTTTTTTCTTTAGGAATCATCTCTTCATGAAACAAATTATTTGCATCAATAGTTTGTTCAGTCACATGCTCTTTTCCCTTCTTTATTTCTTCTTTTTTTTTCTTTTTTTAGATTCTTCTTCCTTTTTCTTTTCAGCATCAGCGTTTTCTTTTTGTTCAAAAATTTTCTTGACTTGTTTCGCAAGACTTCCTCTAGTTCGTGATTGTCTAATCAATCAAGAATGTTCTTCATCTAAATCATCATCATTTATAACCAGTGTTCTTCTGATACTTGGAGATTAGAGGAGATAAGTTTAGTAACATGAGCTTCATTATGACTATCAGTAGAAGTTGGAGTTTTCTTTTGTCCTTTTGATCTGGTTCGTTCCATTGTAGAAGAGTTTGGTGAAGTTTGAGAGAGAAAACAGGAGGCAATAAGAATGAAGAGATTTAGGATTAGAGAGAATAAGTGGCACAGATGAGAATGATAAAGACGAGGGAAGTTTTCTTAGGGTATACTAAGTAATTCTTGAGCATTGATATCGTGAGAGGACGAGTGGATGTATAGTCCAGAAGAGGAAGCATAATTAGTTACATATATTTTGATAGATGTGTACATAGAGTTGTCAGATTGTACGCTCGTTTTTGAAAAAAATGAAATATCGCCATTAATGACTCCCTATTTTTAAGACAGAAGTAACATCCCCTCACTTATGGGAAGGGTATTTTGGTAATTTGGAATGAGTTAGGATTGTTTAAAGTGTATTGACATATGTACAGACTGTACATTTGATGTATCAAACTGTTGATTTTGTGTAATGAAAAGAGGAAGAATTTGAATGTAAAAATCTTGTGATTTACAATTACAGCTTTAATGATTTAAATTGATATGATGCCATGTGGAGTACTGTAGTGTGTGCACGTAGCACTCCCTTATCTTAGAATATGTATCGGAATGACCTACGGGCGTCCCGGTGCGCACCTTAGGGTAATGGGGTGTTACAACAGATGTCACTTAGAATGTCAATTTGAGAGAAGCCTTTTAATATAAAAGAAACCTACTAACTTGAGAGGAGGCTTCTAAACTAAGAGGGGCCTTCTAAACTCTAAGGGGGGCCTATTGAATTGATGGAGAGTTTCTATTGGCCCCCGAATTATTTTGTCAAATTAAGCATGATAGTTATAGGATAAGCGTGGAAATTGAATTTTTGCCTCAGCATGAATTATAAGGTCTTGATAGAAATATTATGGGAGTTAATTAATTTTTATGTTAGTAGAATTTTATTACATTGGCTAATTAGATTAAAGTAGTAAGAATGTGTAAGGGCAAGTTTGGCAGGCCACTTAAGGTTAAAAGTCAAGAAGCATTGGAGGAAGGGTAGGAACGACTTTTAACACTCATTAAAGGCATAATGGGCAAAGGAAAAATGTTGTCTTGCTTTAAGATGGAACAAAAACGAAAATTAAGGAAAGGAAGGAGTGAAAAACGTGAAAGAAGAGAAAGAAAGGAGAGAAAGTCGTGAGAAAAACTTAGAAGGAAGAAGAAAAGAAGAGGAAATCAATTTGTTAGAGGTAAGTTTTCATCTTTCTTCTTGTTGGTTTGACAAAGGAAGTAGAGAAAATGGGTTTTGTGTTGGGAATGAATGTGGAAGAAGTTGGTTTAAGGGGAACCCATTTGATCTTAGGGTTTCCAAGTTAGGTTTTGGATTTTCTAGCCTAGATGGACTATGGGTAGGTTAGGTTTAAATTCAATTTTAGCATTTCTTCGATTCTTGAAGTTTTATGAATTTTGATTAGAATATGGATTAAATGGAAATTGACTTAATTGAAGGGAATCAAGAAAACCTTACTCAAGAGCAAGAGGAAAGGCAATCTTCGGCTTGAATTTTCTTCAGTAAAATTAGGTGGATAATTTATTTATAGTTATTGTGTAATGGGAAATGTGCCTATGTGTGTATATATGCATGAATTGCCAAATTGTGAATTTCTTTGATGTGAAAAATGCATTATAATGTGTTCTATGTTAAGCATTAAAAGATTTATGACATTTGATATAATTGAATTTTAAGTATGATTATGCTATGCCTTGAAATTGTATCATGGCATTTCGATTAAATGGAAAGAAGAAAAAGCATGAGAATACGAATTTATGATTGATTGAATTGAGCATGAAAATTTATTATGTTTTGGACGAGAGAGGAACCATTTTGTAGTCACATGCACGTCAACATAAGCCTTCTCTCGGTCGCCCACTTGTGGCACACGAGATCTGAGAAGTGGACTCGTTTTGTTAATGGAGTAAACTTCAGTTTCTCTATTTTGTTCTACGAAACCCTCAAGCCATTTGTTTATGCATTTTTAATTTTGATGTGTTAAATTGTGATGAAGCTGAGTCTTATGCATTGATGTATTGAATTATGAAATGTGAATTAGAATTGTAAGTGCCAAATTGTTATTTCTAGATTGAGATAGTAAGTGTACGCTTATATGAATGTTTATATGTATACATATGTGTTTGATTGTGTGGCTCATTGCCAATGGCTATAAATATATTAGCCACTGAGCGGTGTAGCTCAACCTAATATTTTTCCCACTCCTCTGGTGTAGATCGAGAAGATCAGTGATCCTCGCAAGGCATCAAAAACTCCAAGATAGCTAGAAGTCTTTTGTACTAAGTTAGTGGACATTTTTGGATAGCTTTAGAGGCATGTCAAACATGAGCATCATTTGTATTTTTTTTTAAAGTTTTGATATGTATATTGACATGTAACAAACTCTGACCATGTTTAAAAATGAGAAACTGAGATTGAATTCCTTTCCACGTCAGATTTTGTTATATTTGAAGATTGGGATAATGAAACATTCATGTGCATGTTCTTCTTTGTTGAAATTGCTAAGATTATTTATACTAGAATAGCATGTTAAAATTGGAGAGCTTGTGTTCTGAACGCAAATGAAAAATATAGAGGAAGACAGACGCAAAGGTAAAACACAGAAGAAATGAATCGTCTGTGCTAACGTCACGCACAGACGCAAAAGAAAATATAAAGGAAGAGTATCGCCTGTAATGACGTCACACAGATGCAAATAAGAGGCAAACGCAAGGAACACTGACATGACGTCATAACACAGACGCAAGGAATTGTCAATGATGACACATCATAAGGTAGACGTAAATGAAAGACAGACACAAATGAGAGGTAGATGCAAATGAAATGTAGACGATAAAACACAGACGATAGGAGGTCAAACCCAGACTATAAAAGTCAAAGATAGACGATAAAACACAGACGATAGGCCAAACACAGAAGAAGAAGAAGTTAAGAAGTTATGCTAATTGACCCAAAGCATGTTCATATGCAA
>JANIIA010000010.1:33242811-33253834 GCA_027478495.1 Erythroxylum alaternifolium | reverse complement strand
ATTCCATTAATTTCGGATAATAATTTCAACACATTAATGATAGTTAAGTCCAAAATAAGTGCAATTTAATGACTTAATACACAACATTTGTACAAGCAATCAATCTAAAGTCCGATACTTTCGGCTCTTCCTTCATTTTAGGGATAAGTGTAATGATGGTGTGATTCAATTGAACTGACCATTAGTAAAAAATTCCCTCACAGTTGAACCAACAATGCTCCAATGTCTCTTGAAGAAAACAGAAGTAAATCCATTCGGCCCCGGAGCCTTATCATCTCTAATATCAAACAGCGCCTGCTTAATCTCCTCCTCCAGAACTGGGGCAGTAAATGAGTCGTATGACTCCACATCCAGATTTGATCCATTTCTTTTCACACTCAGGTCCAACCTGTTCGAAGGAGCTGAAGTTCCAAAGAGCCCTCTAAAGAAGTTCACAAAGCACCCTGCAACTTCTTCCAATGATTTAATTGAAGTTCCATCCTCCTTAATTTTATGTGATATGGCATTCCTCAAACCCTTCTTCTTAGCTACTGCATGAAAATATCCTGTGCATTTATCGGCCTCTATGATATGTGTACATTTCGCTTTTTGCTGATAAAAGTGTCTCTTAGCTTCTAACAAAAACCCAACCTTCTTCCTTCTTATATTCACCTCATTCTTCAACTCTATATCATCAGGGCTATTTAAAAATATTTATATACAAGTTTAAAGCTTTCTTTAGCCTTCTTAGTCTTCAAAGAGATGTGTCCATAGGCCTCAGAATTTAGTGCTTTCAAAGGACATTTTAATGACTTCAACTTTGAACATAGAATGAATTGAGCATTCCCATTCGCTAGCTGCTCCCAACTGCGTTCTACTATGTCCTGAAACTAAGGGTGATTAAGCCACATATTACAATCCAAACTCACTAAAAGAACAAAAAGATTACCTAGAAATTCAAGAAGGTTTGTATGATAATCATGGTGTGTGTGACACCTAAGAGAAAAATCGCTTAAGGTGAGAGAGCTCACATTCACACACAAATTCTTATTTAATCCTTTTGTTACGTTAGAAAGTTGTTTAAGTTTTTCCAACAATATTTTGCAAGATAATGACATCACTTATCGTAAAAAATTATATAATATTAATAAATATTATAATTTTTATATTTTTTATTAAGTATTTATCTAAAATAGTTATCATATAATGTATTACTGTTTATGGTTGAGTATTTTTGGTTTTTTTTTAGTTGTAAGAAATTCCATATAAAACATTTTCAATTTTGAAAAAATGATAGTAATTATTAGTTGCTTCTTCAATTGTACTTTTGTCCTCTTTAATAACAACTTGCCGAGAATCACTGCAATTTCTATTTTTATCTACTTTTACTTCTTTTTTATTTCTTGTGGTTATATAGGTCTTCTAAATTTTCCAGTAAAATTTGTATGGTTCACTGTGGCAATAAGCAAGTATTTATTTAGCTTGTCTCAGCCCATAATTCTCATCTTGAAATGGGAGAATTATAAGTTCTAGAGCAACAATACGAAAACCTTATTCAATTATGAAGATTTGTTAGATTTAGTGGAACAAGAATTTACTAACCTAGATAAAGAAAGAAGGTTGGAAGAGAATCAAAAAGGACTCTAGGGCATTGTTCTTCATTTAACAGGCAATCTACGAGTCTATATTTTCTCAAATTGTTACAATAACTACATCAAAAGAGGTTTAGTTAACTCTACAAAAATATTTTGAAGGATCATTGAAGGTAATTGTTATCAAACTTTAGACTCTTTGACATGAAATTGAAACCTTATTTATGAATAGTAATGAATATATCTAATAATTTTATCAAGAGTGTTTGCAATTTTGGGTCGACTATGGACCTTTAAAAAAAATTAATGATAAATCTATTATTGCAAAAATTTTTAGGAGTTTAACTCTAAAGTTGAATCATGTTGTTATTGTTATTAAAGAGTCTACAAGAATGTGTAATTTCATTATTGCAAACAAAATGGACTTATCAAGGCAAATTGTCATAAAAGGGAGAAGCAACCAAGCTATACAAAAAAGGACAAGGAAGACAAGGGGAACTTTGTGTATGGGTCGATATGGTAACCCAATCATTGCAATTGGTGTTTGGTTCCTTAATAGTGATTTTTCTAACTACCTAATGAGTTTGATGAGAAATACAAGTTCATGATAAGGCTTCATGATGACAGGACAATTTAAGTTGAAGGTAAAGGAGCTATAACTTTAGAGACTGAATATGATAAAGAGAAATTTCTCCATAATATTCTCTTTGTTCCTAACTTGTCACATAACTTGCTAAGTGTTTGGCAATTGATGATTAACGACTATTCCATTATTTTTTATTGTGATGCACATGTTATTAGGGATAAAAAAATCTGGTCAAGTAGCTATGAATATGTCTATGACAAAAACAAAGTCTCTAATACTAATTATCATGCTCTTGTTGCTAGTAAAACAAGTGAGTTTGTTTTGTGGCATTTAAGATGTCGGCACGCAACTGTCGAAGGTTTATAGTTGTTGGGTAGAAAAGAAATGGTATATAGGATGTTTAGGACCGAGTCATTTGAGTTATGTGAGAGCTGCATATATAGAAAAAAAAAAAGCAAGTTTTCATTTCCTATAGCCAAGACATGAAGGGCATATAAAACACTTGAATTAGTGCATACTAATAGTTAATGATGTGAGCCTATGAGGACTCATAGTTAATATTTTTTTGGTTTTTACTTATGGTTACAACCATGTGAGCTAGGTTTATTTACTATAACTCAAGTCATAAACTTTTGATAACTTGAAGAAGTTTAAGGCCTGTGTTAAGAAGCAAAGAGGCACATCAATAAAGACGCTTTGGATGAACAAGATGATCTGAATTTTATTTGATTAATTTTCTTTATTTTGTGAAAAAATAATATTTGAATAAAATTGATGACTCCTTACACATCTAAGCAAAATGGTTGCATAGAATGAAATAACATCACAATTACAGAGTGGCATGGAGAATATTGAAAAGTAAAGGCTTTTCAAAAGAATTTTGGACAGAAGGAATTGCTACAGCATTTTACCCTCTTAATCTATCACCAACAAGAGCAGTCTTAAGTTAGATTCCTTATGAAGCATAAAATGGTTTCAAGCTTTGGGTAAGCCATTTACGTGCTTAGGTTATATTGCCTACGCTTTGATTAATTCTGAAATTCAAAACAAGACGAAAAGTCAATAAACTATATTTCTTTTGGCTATTGTACACAATCCAAAAACATATAAGTTGTATAATCTCGTGAATGACAATGTCATTATTAATAGGAACGTGGTGTTTGATGAAGCAGCAAACTAGAACTAGAATAACAAAGGAGAGGCAACATAAACTAACATTTGAGCAGACTTTAAGGCTCAAATTGAATCTAGCAATGGGGTTCCAACATTTATGTTTGATTCTTCCAAGCAATCAACACCAACAAATAGCCCAGAAAGTTTGTCCAATAACTCATCTTCAGAACTAACTTCAGAAAGTTCATTAGAAGAATCTCCTCCGAGAGAGTTCAGATCTATAAGAGAGAGATATATGTAAACAAATAAGCTTTGTTTGTTGTTGAACCAAGTAGTTTTAAAAAGCATCAATAAAAGAAGAGTGGATTAAAACAATGAACAAAGAGCTTAATGAGGTCAATATAAAATGAATATGGGAGATGATGAAACGAAAAAGTGCAATTGGACTAAAATGTATATTCAAGACAAAGTAACATGTTGGTGGCAACATTGAACGTCATAAGACAAGGCTGATTGCAAAGGATATGTACAGACATATGACAAAGATTATAAAGATATGTTCTCTCTAGTTGTAAAGTTGAAAATTATAAGAACTCTTTTAACTTTTACTACTCACATAAAATTAAATGCATATCAATTTAATGTTAAATTACCTTCTTAAATTGGAAGGAAGTCTATGTCACTCAACTTGAAGGATTCATCATCAATATTAAAAGAAAAGTTTGCAAGTTAAGGATCTCTACGGGTGAAGCAAGTAATAATGACTTAGTATAACGAGATAGACATTCATTTTTTTCTCAAGTGGATATGTAAAAAGTGAGAATGAGCTCACTCTTTACTTGAAGAGGCAAGGAGCAAACACACCCATAAATTTGAATAAAAAGTTGCAGGTTGAAGACGATATCAGTATGATAGATGTGAAGATTTTTATAAATTTTATGAGTGAAGTGATCTCTTAACTTACACATGGCTGGTTGCCAAAGTAATTGTTGAAAGTATAACTCAAAATTGAATTATTTTTTATTATTAGCTTTGTAGTCATATCTTTAGTTTTCAACATTTTGAATTTCAATTACTTGTGACGTTCACCATCAGTTTTTCCAATTTTACTCTTTGTCCCTCTTGTCATAAAAACTAGCTGAGTTTCCATTTTCATCTACCTTCACTTTCACTGTTACTTGCGGCTGTATAGGTCTTTTAAGCATCTTTACCATCACAACGTATCAAGTCTACTTTTGCGTTGGAAGTTCACTCCCGTACTTCGCTATGGTTGGTCTACTTCAGTCATCATCGGCCACTTAGCATGCAGAGCTTAAGGGATAGTACTAGTTTCGCGTTCACTATTCATTTGTCCAACTTTGAACTTTAAGGCCAACCAAATTCCTGGGACGGCGCAAATCAGATTCTCTCGAGTGATCAATTCAACATGAAGCAGAATCTACGATTACTTAATCTGCGATCAACCTCTTCCGTTGATTCCAATATGAGGGGTACATTGTACATAGAGACGATGAACGAAGCTTTGACAATTCTACAGTTCAATTATTAACAAATGGGTACTACGATAATTAAATGCAGCATCTATACACGTCGGATATTCAGGTGGGGATATGAGGAAATGTTATTTATGTACGTGGGTTGAAGCTTAGACCACCTTCATGGAACTACCAGATGCCTTCCTTGGACATTTTCAGGAAATCGGTTAGGGTGATATTGGGGAGCACAGTTATACCACTTCTCTTCTTCTTTATCCTTGTCATCTTACTTAACTCTGTGCCCTTTGATTCCGTCACAGTAACTGAAACCAAGTTGTAGAACTGCACAGAAGAGAGAGTTCCAAGGATCACACCAAAATCATAATTGAAATTCGTGCAAAGACTGATCCTGTTCTGCGTGCACCTGCTCTAATCTCTGCAACGAATGACAAGAATTACCTCACATACACCGTGCAATAACAATCTATGGAACGGGTCTTGGACCCTTAATACAAGGTTTTCTTCATCTCGACTCTCCTGAATGAAAGTTCGTATGCAGGCCTGAGAACAATAAAGTTAAACAGAAATCAACAACCACAATGAAGCTTTCATAACTTGATACCAAGCTAGGAAGACGCATGGAATCGCAAATATCATCCATACCAACTGATGCAAAATTCAACTCTTAGCCAAAGTTTTAGTTTTTACTGATTGCTATTCTGACAGAAAAGAGAATTAGGATCCATCAGAACTGAAATCCAGGCATTCAGCAAGCAAATACAAAATTTAATTTATGAAGCCAACAAGGGGAAAATTATCCGACACTTGCAACTCTAACATCAAGGTGAATCACCAATGCAACTGGTTACTAAAAAAGTAAATGCAACTCATGATACCTCATAGCCCTCAATAAGCTCTGTAAGAAAACTACGACGAAGTGCTTCTCTCGTTCGAATGTCAATTCTGCGCCATGCATTTAGGACAGCCATTTTATCAGTATCAGCTTGACCTCTCCTCTTTGTTGTTCTATTATCAAGGGCATCTATAATATTTGCCTATACAATGAGATGAAATATAAAGTTAGAGCAAGTAGGCAAAATGCTTCCCTTCATCAAGAGTATAAACATCAAAATGCTTTGACACGCTTTCATCAACTAGAGATTAACCTGTTTGTCCATGTCTATACTTCTAAACTTCTCCCACTCTCGTACATTAGTCATAGAGAATAGTGATGGTGGAATCTCATCACCTGTTAAAGGAACCCATAAACATATGATTAAACAAGGCATGCGAAAGAGTAATCCAAAATTTATCACATTATGTAAGTAGTACAAATCCAGCAGAAAGAAGAAAATTCTAGCATCTAGGATTATAACTCCTTAGATATATACTCAAATAGAATCAAAGAAAACAGACTATTCAGAAAATTTCTTCAAGATAAGTCATTACCAAATGGTGGTGGGGAAAACAAGCCTCTAATTTCTTCAGCATTCAAGCGCGGAATAAGTTCCATCAACAAACGGTCATTTATCCATCTACGAGAACGTCGGTTGCTAACCTGAAATAAAATTGAGATTCAGATTTAACAAAATAGGAAATTCAAAACTTAATTAGTAGTCAAAAGATCCACTAGTAGGCCAAAATGGAGAAATTGTCTATCAATCAGATTCAAGTACTCTTTCAGATCATCAGAATATCGTATAGGATATTTGGAGTACAAAGGGCATTAGAAAAGCAGATATGTCTTTCTTTTCCTTTCACACTTCATGGTTGGATGATATCCTTCTCTGTTTGTTTGATCTTCGTTAGTACAAACGTTTGATTGATTCCCCTTAAGGCATTACTTGACAGCCTGAAATGTTCTCCACATTATGCAACTCCAATGTTAGCAAAGTCATCAAACTAATCCACCAATTGTTAGTAATCAGCCCCTTGCACAGATGATAAAAACATCTCTAAGAGATGAAAGTCATTTTTCCCCTCATTAGTGTGGATTCTCAATAAGATTCAATGAATAACTACACAAATGGATTTCCTTAAAACAAATGCATATTCCTTATTGATGAAAATGAAAGCTAGAGTGACAAAAGCTTCAGATCCACACAGAAAAATGAGCAATAATCGTAAGAATTGCTTCGTCATTTGTGTCAGAGACAATTCTTCTATCGAACTCGCATCTTGATAAAAACAGGTTTAAAATAGCCAGCCAGTAAGACATCCCAAATTCTCCAAACCATGAAGAGAAGAAAAAAGTGGGAAAAGAAAGTTACTTTGCCGGTCAAAGTCTCCAGGAACTCGATCTTCTTTTCAATAGACAGACCTCGGGATTTCGCATCTTCAGCTACCAAGAAATTAATTCGAAACCAATATGATAACACAACCCCAAAAGATTAACTTGGGTTAATTAAAACTGAACCACAGAGCAAGATCTAGTGCAAGTCCCAAAAAACGTTTCTTTTTCAAAGAAACAACACCATAAAGCTCATAAATTGGAAGCATTATGAGAGATACAGTATAAAAAGAGAAAAGGTGGTACCTTTGCGAGAATCGAGTACAGGAGACGAAAGAAGGCCGTCTTCGATCATGTGAAGCACATCAAGGGTCGCCATGTTTGATGATTCAGTGAAAAATACGGATCAGATGCGAGACTTGGGCTCTTGCAAGAGTTTGAGGAACGAAAGAAAGAAGATAGAAGAAGATTGAAACCGTTTAGAAGACAGAATTGATATAATTTTTTGACCACCAAACACACAGGGCAAAGAATATGCTAGTGGGTGATGCTGAATCCCATGTTTGGTCGTCCGAGAATTGCCAACCCCACATGGGTACTATCGTCTTGCACGTGTCAGACAAAACTTGCGTTGACGATGTTGCCCTTGTCTCGGGAGTTTCTTGAGGCTCACGAGTCTCGCACATTTTACGCCACGTGGACGATCCAGGAACCAAAATGGTTGCTTTCTGGGTGGATTTAAATGGCACCAAATCTGCTGTTGCAAATAACCCAGTCCCCCTGTTCTTAAAACATCTCATCCATCTAATAAATGTGGGTCCCATTTATCAGATGGATGAGATGTTTTAGGAACAGGAGAACTGGGTATTTGGGAACAGCAGATCTGTTCTCGATTTAAATACTCGTGGCAATAACTTCTCTGCATATGAAATGGAAGATCACATTGATTAGATGGATGAGATGTTTTAGGAACAGGAGCATTGTGTTATTTGGTAACAGCAGATCTTTTCTCAATTTAAATACTAGTAGCAATAACTTCTGTGTATATGAAATGGAAGACAATAAACTCTATCCGGTTAATAAAACGTAATCGGTTAGCTTATGCAAGCTAACTTGTACTTTTAAGTTACATGCATGTCATTAATTTTTTTATTTTTTATCATTTTAGTTTTAATTATATTATTATTAGTTTAATAAAAATTTCAATTTCAATTTTGATTTTAATTATGCGACTATTAATTTTATAATAATTAAAATGATAAAAATAAAATAATTGGTTTGCATTTGTGTCAAGATAAAAATAAAATAAAAATAAAATAATTGGTTTGCATTTGTGTCAAAAGCATGACATAAGTGTCATGACTTTGACACATTTTTCTATTTTTTTAATTATTCTAATTTAATTTTTAAATTTAAAATTTTTATTTTAAAAAATTGATTAATTTATTAAAATTATTTAATTAATTTCCAAATTATAAAAATATTAAATTAAATTAAAATTTGATTAATTTTATTATTATTATGTTAGCCCACATGTATGTTAATGCAATATTAAATATTTTGTATATTTATGATAAAGTTTCTTTTACAGGGAATGCTTGTAAAATGAAAATAAAGTATATAATGTATTATATATATGGAATAATTTATTTTGGTTTCAACAATTTATTTTAATAATTTATTTTAATTGATTAATTTATTAAAATTGTTTAATTGATTTATAAATTATAAAATTTTATACATAAACTGCTAAATTATAAGGGAATGACTTTACAAAAATTATAAGGATATGAGTATTATATTTTAATATTTTCATAAGAATTTAGATTTTAGATATCTATCGTTACAAAAAACTAAGTTTATAAATCTAATTAAAAATATAGAACATATAATAATAAAAAATTGATCAAATTTTAAATTTAATTTATATTTTCTATAATTTATAAATTAATTAAACAATTTTAGTAAATTAATCAATTAAAATAATTTGTTGAAATCAAAATAAAATATTCCACATATATAATATATTGTATAATTTATTTGTATTTCACAAGTATTCTTTGTAGAAAAAACTTTATTACAAATTTGCGTTTAATATTGGATTAATATGAATGCATGCAAATATAATAATAATAATAATAAAATTAATCAATTTTTTAAATTTTAATTTAATATTTGCCATAATTTATAAATTAATTATACAATTTTAATAAATTAATCAAAATTTAAAATTTTATCTTAAAAATTTTATTTAAAAATTAAAATTAAAATAATAAAAAATAGAAAAATGTGTCAAGGCATGACATTTTTATATTTTTAATCATTTTAATGTTTATAAAATTAATAGTAGCATAATTTAAATTAATTTTTATTTTTATTTTTTGTTAAACTAATATTAGTATAATTAAAATTAAAATGATAAAAAATAAAAAAACTCACGGACATGACTTAAGTGTGACGCCTATGACGCATAAGCCACTTGATTGTTTAAAATTTAAGTAACAATGACTACAATTTAGTAATTGGAGTTAAAAAGAATAAAATTAGAGAGATGATCTCGTTTTACTCATCCAATTATCATTAAGTTGAAGGTCCTAATAGATTTAGATATAGCAATCAAGCTCACGGATACCGTTCTGTACCAGCCGGTATTGTATCAACTGATAACCGGAACGGTATCCTTGCTTATGGTATCGACCGTGAGTATCGGTCGATACTAGCAATTTTCAGCTAGTACCGGTCAGTACTCATAGTCCTGGAAAATATCGTGTCGGTACCGTAAAATGTCAAAATTTGGAGGGCCAAATTGAAAAAAAAACCCTAAATACCCCCTCCTCTGCTGCTTCTTCTCATTTTGATTTTTCGCTCCTCTTTCTATCTGTGTTCATTGTCGCTCTCCACTCTCCTCTCCTCTTGTCGTCAGCGGTGGTCGATGATCGTGCTCTAGCCTCCAGCGGTTCTCTCCGTCATCTGTCGCGTACTAGCGTCCTTCTCCGTCGCCTGTCATGTCCCTCTCCTCACCTATCGCAAGCCGCAAGTCGCAACATCAACCGCCTTCCTCCCTCTATGTCGCCTGTTGTCCGCCTGTCTCTTTCCATTGCAACATTAGCATTCAAATATGGGAATAATACCCATATCTCGTCATTTGACCCATCATCGATTGTGTTTCTGTTGGCTTGGCTTTGGCCTTTGGGTGTGTTTTTTTATTGAATTTCTGTTAGAATTATTATGTTAATTTTCTGTGTTGTAATAAATTTTTGGTGGATTATTTGTGTTGTGATAAATTTTTGGTGGATTGTTTGTCGATGGTTGGAGAAAATGTTGGATTGTCTATAGATTCTCTGTCGATGGAGTTGGAATGTTGGATTGAATTTGAAGGTTGTAATGTGTGGATTGGCTTTTAGTTTTGGTAATGAAAAAATTGTTTACTCCGTATGTTATGTTAGATCACTTGATTGTTTGTAGTTTGTTTGGAAGTGGTTGGTTTGAAATTTTGGATTGTGGAATAATCGGATGATGATGAAAATATGAAATGAAAAGTGAAAACTGTATTTGTTAGTTTGTTTCATGAAAGGTATATTGTAATGTGGTTAACTGTAATGGTTTGATATTGGTACTTTGATTGGTTTGGTTCATTTGTGTTTGAAGTTTGAGCTTTGAAACAAACCAAATTTGTTAACTAAATTTGAAAATAAAAATAGAATTAAAAATTAAAATTAAAAATTAAAAAGATCCAATCCATAATATCCATTCATGGCTCATGTTTTGCTAAATAACATCAGCCCTATTTGGCAACCAGCTGATTGCATTAGCTGTTAGCTGATTCTATTAGCTGTTAGCTTATAGTTGATTCTATCAGCTGATTTGACCAGCGGATTGCATTAGCTATTTGTTAGAGATGTTTGGTAAAATTAGCCGTTTAGTATTAGCTGTTTATGTGTAAAATGACTTATGAGGACATAACTTTAAAAAAAATTATAAAGGTACGAGTATTCTTATAAGAATTTAGATTTTAGACATTTAAATTTACAAAAATTAAATTTATAAC
>JANIIA010000010.1:33168881-33196638 GCA_027478495.1 Erythroxylum alaternifolium | reverse complement strand
TCCTAATTTCTCTGATTGATCTCTCATATACCCGTTTCCTTGATCCGACCCGTTATACGGAAACGGGATGTTACAATATATAAGTGAGTTCTTCACTTATGTACATTAGTTTCTATCACTTCTTACACACACAAGTGATAGAGAAAGGGTTCTAGAGAGAGTGAGAAGAGTTCTTGAGTTATCTTCATGCAATTTATGCAATTGTTGTATAAATTAACATGCATGCAAGATAGCCTTCAACTATCACCCATTTGAACACCAAAACATCTACTTGAATTCATCAAGTTTGGTGTTCTAAAATCCTTACACATTATTTCATCTTCCTTCTTTTCACGTTCTTGGGTAATCAAGGAAGGGTTTGGTGTTTGCAATAACCCAATCAAGGAGAAGAAACAAGAAAAGAGAAGAAACAAAGGTAAAATTGTTTTTATATTTCATGTTCTCTACATATCCTTGCATGCATGTATGATCTTGTGGTCTTCGGGTTGTCATGGTGTCGGAATCTTGACTCCAAAAATTTCACTGCATCCACATACATGTGATGCATGCAACCATAGCTAACCCTACAGTGGTATCAGAGCAAGTTTATGCATGTATTTGATGATGTAAGAGTTTGTTGATTTGTGACTAACTTGCATGTTGATTTTGAATAATTTTTGTAAAATGTAGAAAGATTGTTTTTCTATTTTTCTTTTGTAGAAATGTTTATAAGATGTTATATTATGTTTCTATAAAATTAATATCCAGACTATTCATATATTGTTTTCTGGGAATTTCTAGAAAAACTGAATGCAGGTGTTGAATTTGAAAATTTTGTAATAATTCTAGAAATTTTTTTTTTCTTTTTTTCTTTCACAAAACTATTTATAAGGTATTATATTATGTTTCTGTAAAAGGAAATTTCAATTGAATGTGATTTGCTTTTATTACGAATTTAGTTTCAGCTTGATACATGTATGAAGTTCTAGAAATGTGATGAACATGCATGCATATAAAGTCTATATTAATTTTTATAAAAATTGTTTTTATAAATTTTATACATGCACATGCAAGAAGAGATGTTTCTACGTGTGTGAGATGCATGGCACTTATTGTTAAAGTGGTTATCTTATGCATGCATGATGTAATGTTTGACTAGTGTTGGAAGTAATGTGACAAGTGTCATACACATGTGATATGTTGGACTATTCCTATTTATTAATATATAATTCCTAAGAATTAGGTTCCCAGATTTTTTATTAGATGCGTTGAGAATGTGTATAAGACTCTGGAATTTTTTCATAATTAATTGAATTTGATTCAATTGATAAATAAAGTCAAAGTCAACATTGGTCAACTTTTTGAAAGTTGATGTAGTTGACTTACTAAATGACTTATAATGTATGTATTTCGATTAGGAGACCTAAATAACGTTCTTATGTGATAATAAATGTATTATTTTGATGATAATAACATATGCTTAATGCATATGCTTAAAGTTAGGGTTCTGGAAATTTTCCAAACATCAAATCGGTCTCTTTAGTGTCTAGTAGGTTAACTTATTTATCTTGATGATTTTGGCTATCAAGATCATTTTGGCATGTGCTAAAATTGTTTAGATAAATTTAAAATGACCTAGGGATATTATAGATGACTAATTGATGTACGACCATTTTGGAAACCCTAAGAATTAATTTAGAATTAATCCAAGTAGAGCATAGCATTTCTAATGAGACTAGAAATAGGGCATATATACTAGGATTAAAGAGTTTAATCTGGACATCAAAATAATTAAATTTTAGGGTTCCTAATTGAATCACATTCATAATTCAGATTAGCCAAGACTAATAATAGTAGCCGAGTAGGTTCAAGAGTTGAATCGAATCACGAACTTTAGATGCATAGCCAAGTCACATCCTAAATTAAACTTCCTTTGTGTAATACATACATTAGATGCATTTTAAGGGTAGTTATGGAGACAGGCTCAATTCAATTGAGTTATCCATAATCAAAATGTATATGTGATATATATAATCAAGATCATCCAAGTATTGATAAGACCAAAGGACAAATCCCTCAAACAAAATATTAGGACTTACGCCTTCCATTAATATGGGAAGAACTATAGTTCTTTTAGAATTGGATTGTTGGGTAAACCTAAGCCCACTTTACACAAATATGTTCAAACCATGGAAATATTTTTGGATTAATAGGTTAGTCCTAACTGGAAGCGTTGATTTGTTGGGCAAACCTCAGGTCAACGTGGAGAGAGGCGAAGTTGGGTTATATATATGGGATGTATACAAATCAAGAGTTGGTAACCCAATAAGTGTGCTAAATCAATAGCTGATGGCATAAGTCGATAGTTGTATAATTGAATGCAATTGGTATGAATGATACCTATCAATTGACCTAAGGTGGCTTATTGGGCAAACCTAAGGTCATTCTTGGTAACTTTGGATATCGACCCATTAAGAAAACTATAACTTTTCTCGAATTCGTAGTGAGGGTTATGGATTTAAATTAGAATAATAGGACCCATAATGCATGTTATTAAAGTCCTTTTAGATATGCATTAAGTGTACATTATAACACTTTCTCTTGTTTTTCTAGGTTTTTTGAATCGTACGATGTCTTATAGTGTCAACCTACGCCCCCTATTAGATTCCAACAAACTCACAGGACCTAACTTCTTGGATTGGCTAAGGAATTTAATAATGATTCTTAAATCCAAAAAACTAGGATATGTCTTAGATGAACCACTGTCCAATCCCCCTGCTATTGATGCATCTGATGAAGATCAGAAAGCTTATAAGAAGCTACTGGATGATAGTGAGTTGGCTAACTGTATAATGTTACCTCTATGTCATCAGAACTACAAAAGCAGCATGAGAATATGGATGCTTATACCATAGTTTACTATATGAGGGAACTGTTTGATGAGCAAGCTCGGTCTGAAAGGTTTGAGACCTTAAGGTTGCTTTTTCCATTCTAAGATGGTTGAGGGATCATCTTTAGTGCAATATGCACTGAATATGAATTGATACATTGAGAGATTAGCTAGTTTGGGCTTCATAATGGATCATGAATTAAGTATATACTTAATTATGACTGGTTTGACCGATAGTTATTCACAGTTTATGCTTAACTATCAGATGAACTAAATATGTACTACGATACTTGAGCTAATTAATCTGCTCAAAATAGCTGAGCAAACTGTTAAGAAGGACAATAAGGTTGTTATGTTGGTGGACTCTGCTTCTGGTTCTCGAAAGAAGAACCAAAAGAAGAAGAAGAAGTCCAAGAAGCCAGTAGGAGGAGTAGCCAAGAAGAAGGCAAAGGAGACAGCACCAAAGGGTATATACTTCCATTGAACTATCACCACTTACACTAGATGTGACGTAGTCAATCTAGTAGGAGTTGACACATAGCCCATACTCCGAACCAAGTGGGGTATAGTATGGTGAAAGGACGAATTATATGGTAATTGTCTATGGAAAGGTTCATAAATTGGATAATTAACTATCGAAGAGTTCGTGCGTTAATCCACTTATATTCTGACAAATTGGCATCATGAAACCCTTCATGATTTGATTGAATTAAGAGTTAAATCAAGATCCTAAAATAACCGGGAACCTAAGGGTCATACGCATAAAGATGAAAAATAAATGCGTATGACTTATTTTAAGCAGGCCACGATCGTGCCTTATAGGGCCACAATTGTGGCCGAAGGCGAGACATGCCACGATCGTGGTAAACAAGTAATAGAGAAAGGGTTCTAGAAGAGTTCTAGAGAGACTGAGAAGAATACTTAAGTTATCTTTATGCAATTTATACAATTGTTTTATAAATCAACATGCATGCAAGATAACCTTAAATTATCACTCATTTGAACATCTGATTGAATTCATCAAGTTTGGTATTCTAAAACCTTTACACATTGTTTTATCTTCCTTCTTTGCGTGTTCTTGGATGATCAAGGAAGGGTTTGGTGTTTGCAACAACCCAAACCAGGAGAAGAAATAAAAAAGGAGGACAAACAAAGGTAAAAATGTTTTTATATTTCATGTTCTCTACATATCCTTGCATGCATGTATGATCTTGTGATTTTCAGGTTGTCATGGTGTCAGAATCTTGATTCTGTTCTGACACCTTCGCTACATCCGCATGCATGTAACCATGGCTAACCCTACAATCATGGACCTTTGGAATATGGCAGGTGCATTGCACAAACCAAAAGGCATCCTTCGATAAGCGAAAATCCCACAAGGACAAGTGAAAGTGATCTTCTCCTGATCCTGTAGGTATAGAAACACCTGATTATACCCTGAGTATTCATCAAGAAAATAGTAAAATGCATGGCTAGCCACCCTCTCAATCATTTGGTCCACAAAAAGTGAAGGGAAATGATCTTTCTTTGTGGCTAAATTGAGCTTCCGTTAATCGATACACACTCTCCAACCTATGATGGTCCTAGTAGAAATCTTTTCACCTTTTTCATTCTCCATCACTGTCATGCCTCCCTTCTTAGGCACACATTATACCCGACTCACCCACCCACTATCTGAAATGGGGTAAATGATCCCCATATCCAAAACCTTCATTACCTCCTTCTTTACAACCTCTTGCATGTTTGGATTTAACCTTCTTTGTCTCTCCCTCACTGTTTTACATCATTCTTCTAGGTTAATCCTATGTATCAGCACATTGGGGCTAATCCCCCTAATATCATAAATTTTCCACCCTATGAATCTCATCCTCTGTTCAATGGTCTCCACCACTTTCTCTTCTTGCTTGTCCAGTTGGTTAGAGATAATGATGGGTAAGGTATAGTTCTTATCTAAAAAGGTGTATCTCAAGTGGGAAGGTAAGGGTTTAAGCTCTAAAGTGGAAGGCTTAATAATTGAAGGTGGTGTGGGTGTATCTATTCTCTCCAACTTCTCTAGCTCAACTTCCTCACATAATTCCTCTTCTCTCATACTCTCATCCCTGTGCACTTCAATAACTTCATCAACTTCCTCCTCAACCTCCTTCATCCACTCATCTACAACATTAATTTTCATACATACAATACCATCCATTGGTTTCTTTAAAGATTTAGACATGTTAAATTCAACTTACTCTTCACCAATTCTCAAAACAAGTTTTCCTTCATGCACATCAACTAATGCCCTACCAGTATTCATAAAATTTCTACCTAAAATCAATGGACAATGTCTATCTGTGTCAAAGTTTAACACAACAAAATCAATAGGAATGATAAATTTATCTATTTTTACCAACACATCTTCTACAACTCCAAATGGCCTCTTGATGGATTGATCCGTAAGCTGAATGAGCATGGTTGTTGGCTTGACCTCTCCTAATCCTAATTTCCTAAAAATAGACAAAGAATTTAAGTTAATACTTACACCTAAATCATATAAACATTTAGAAAATTCAAAGTCACCAATAACACATGGAATAGTAAAATTCCCTGGATCTTGTAGTTTTGAAGGCATCATCAAGGTTACTGTCTGATTGTCCTCCCAAGTGCGTTTATGTGTGAGTATGTCATTAAGAAACTTCGCATACTTAGGCATGCACTCTAAGGCTTCCACCAATGATAAGTTAATTTGAAGCTTCTTTAGATTCTCCAGAAACTTAGAAAACTGAGTGTCTACCTGATTTTGTCTCACCCTTTATGGGTCTACTTGATGTTGTCTCACCCTTTATGGATATGAGAGTTTAGGCTTGTAGGGTGGTGGTGGTACATATGGCCTCTCTTCTACTTTCTCTTCTTCTATCTCCTTGCCTTTCTCCTTTGTTTGACTCTCCTTTTGCACACTTAGCTCCTCCAGTTGCTTGCCACTTTGGAGTATGATTACCTTGAGTGTTTCCTTTTGGTTAGCTTCAGTGTTGCTTGGTAGGCTACCTACATTTCTAGAAGACAAAATAGTAGCAAGTTGACCTACCTGAACCTCTAAGTTACGAATGGAAGAAGCATGGTTCTTCAAGATTTGGTCAAATTTGGTGTCCTAGCTTGCAAACATCTGTTTTTTTTTCTCTTCTTACCTTCTTTGACTTTCCTTTGGGCTTGAGAATTTAGACCCCAATACGTCCATTAACTTGTCCATTTTGCTCTTTAAAGACCCAAAATGGTCTTGCTGAAATCTGGGTGATCCTTGTGGTTTTACTTGGCTACCTGTATTGATAGTACTCTAAGAAAAATTTGAGTGGTTTTTCCACCCTGGATTATAAGTATTAGAGTATGGATTGTTACCTCGATGTGGTTGGCCTAAGTAATTTACTGTTCAGTTCTACTAGCTCCTAATAAGAAGCATTCTATTGTGCAATGGTTATCCTGCCCACATAACTCACAGTGGACCTACATGGCTTTGACTGTGGATGAAGAAGCTCCTTGCATATTATTCAACTGCTTGGAGAGGGCGGTAATCTGAGCTTGTAAGGTTATGATATAGTGGTGTAAACAAAACTTAGGCTAATTACTAGTTTCGTCTTTACTTTTTACATGTCGCCCTACCCCCCTAGTGACCAGCTTCCTACTAACAACCAATGACTATTGACTAGCCTCCCACTAGTGACCAACCGCAACTTCTTTGGATTGTTTTTATATTAAATTACGTTTTATTGGAGAATAGAAATGCTTTGAATTTGGAGGTCGAGAGTTGCAAATGGTAAACAGTAAGATTAGATTCATAAAACTTCCACATTTCCTGAAGCAAACTCCCCCTCAAATGCTTCATCCGATAGTGTCACTAGAAAACTGAGGAAGGCTGTAGATGGATGGTCGCATGGTGCCATATTTTTATGTCTAACCCAGTCCAATCAAATTTTGCATCATCAAGTCTAATCAGGCTTGAGTTTAGGGTAAATAATTTGATCTCGTTTAATTTTTAGGTAGCCTAAACCTTGATTCAGTTTAAATCGGAATGAATGATCAAATTTGACTTAATTTTGAGTTAAAATCAGAGTAAAAAAAATTGGATTGAACTTGGGTTGTTGCCATCTTTACTCATAACTCTCCCCTAAATTTATGTACACCATTAGGTACGGTTAACAAAATTGCTTCTCTTTTTCCTTTTATTACTTATTTATAGGGATGATAATGGGGTCGGTTTTACTACTTTTTTAAAATTAAAAGTGTTAAATAACATCTTTTTTAATTAATTTGACACATAAATCGACTCATTAAAAATACCTAAATTTAGGTCATGAATGATATATCTTGATAATATCTATATCTTGATCATATCTACGCCTTAGACGGTGATTCAATCAGCAAAACTTGTCCCTCGTTGTGTATTTGACCGTATGAATTGTATTTGAGCTCTATTTTTATATCGGCAGTTTGAATATTAGTGAGTAGGGCACGGAGGCATTACATTTGCAACTATGAATTAGATCAAATCATTTCTTAATTTTAAATGATTAATTCTTCAAATGACTTATCTAGTATACACCTAGTGATTTGAATTGATCATTGCAACTATAAATTCTAATATTATTAAAAAAATGATATCTTTTTCCTTAAATTATTTTTAACAAAAATTTAGGTTAAAATTTTTAATAATTTTTATTAAATTAATTTAAAAACATATAATAATTTTTAAATAATATAAAATTTTTAATAAGTAAAATGAAAATTTTTATATCTTATTCAGCACTTACTAAAAGTGAAATGACAAAAATAGAGTTAAATTATCCAAAATAATAAAAGATAAGGAAGCTTATAAGACCACTAGTCCCTGCATATTTTTTCCTAATCTCGTGACAAGATCACAGCTTTCTGCCACCGCACGAGAAAGTAACGTTGCAGGCGTTGTCAACAATGACAGTGTACTCGTGCAAAGGTCTTGCAAGGAAGGAAGGCAGATGAAGCAAGAGGTCGCAGACGCATTCGTCGTCCACATCATTCAACCAGCGGCAACAGTTCTCTTCTGCAGGTGTTCCACTTCCATACTGAACTTGTCCTTGCTTGGGATCGTGCCTGTATCTGTGCCTATGTCGGTGGTGATGGTGGTGGTGGTGCTGATGATCATCTGGAAGCAGAATGGTAAAGGGTGGCGGTGGAGGTCCTACTGGTGTTATTGGCAGTTTGCCGCAAGCATAGTTCACAAGTGCGAGTTGAGAGAGACACAGTGGACGTTGAGGTACACTTGCTTGCGTATTTACGCCGGACAAAAGTAACAAGAACAATGTGAATAATGCAAATCTATGAAGCTTAATTCTCTCCATTTGAGCATATAATGACTGAGGTCCAACGATCATCAAAATATCAGCCTTGTTGATAGATTTCCAGAAGCTGACTTTGTACCAGCTAGCCTTGGCTTCGCCTTTTATACTAGTTTGGTGTGAATGTATTTAATTATCTGCTTGTTTGTTTTTAGCTTAGTTTTCATGTTTGCAATGGCAAACAAACTGACCGTGATGAACAGTGTGAGGCTGATTTTTTAGTTGACGATATGGAAGATTGCAGGTTCTGAATTGTTAATAATTGGTGTGCATTTGTTTCCTGTGACGACTAGTTAGGTGATATTTACCAATCTTGTTCCTACAAAAGGAGAAACGTAACCTATTTAAATAATAAGCATTGGTTTGCCAAAAGCATACGTTAATATAACCTGTTGTTATATAGGCTAACTTACTGTCATTCCTTCCCTACAGCGAACTTGGAGGTGGGAACTTTTCCTACTGCAGGTACCTGGACAAGCAGTTAATTTTCAGTGGAAATTCGTCTCTACTTTGATGTTCTGATGGCTCTGCCTTCTCCTATTGGTATATCGGCCACAGTGCGCCATCGGATGGGGCTGTTTCTTTGAGTTGTTATGAGACAGAATTTGTCAATTTGAGCCAAATTATAGTTGATTAACATATATTTGAACTGCTGTTTGATTTATATTGGCCATAATGTCTGCAGATCCAATGTGATACTATCCCAGAGCTAAAAGTACCAAAAGTTAGACAAGTGTACTATAGTAGCAGGGTATCCTGCTTTGCTACGCAGCAAGAACATAGCTGAAAGCAATCAAGCTTTTGGATTCATATCCTATCCAAAATGCTAGTCTAGAAAAATATGAGACCATCTTTTTACTATGTCTTATGTTTTGCACCTGAAGTTTCAAGCATTCTTTAACTTCACATCTTCCCAAGCTCAAACCTGGGAATAGTGATGCTGGCTATGATATAACTTGTGATCTAAGTTTCAATAGGTGAATTCTCCCATTTAGTAGATCCAAAACGATGACATAAAATGAATCAATTTCACTTATCAAGTCAGTCAATTCATGTTCTGACCATTTTTGTTTTATGTCAAGGCATAGTCTGAAAGTGATAGCATGAGAAAAGGACACGGAGTGGCTCTCAGAAGGCTATGTTTCCCCAATCATAAGCATTCTGATTCAAATCATTAGAAATTGAAGCATATTGTCAAACTGAGGGATATGCATAGGACCTCTTAACAGAATCACATGTTGAATAAAATGACTAACAGACTACAATCTGAGAAGCGAATCACCATAAACTCAGCCATTTTTATGATCAATACAAGCTGAACCAATCTGTTGCAGACATGTGATGTGACTTCATGTACTTAAAAGCCTTTTCAAGACTGTTATTGTCCCCAGACAAGTTAAAAATGAAATGATATAGAAGCATTGAACCAAACTCGCTATAAGAAGTAGACGACTAGAATTAGACGTAGTTGCTCCCAATCAAAGCAGCTTCAGGGTATTATTCTACCCCCACATGAGTAGGTGACATTGCAGGAATCATCAACTATGATAGAGTATGTGTGTGCAGGCCTGGAGAGGAAGGGAGGCAAGTGAATTAGCAAATCACAGACACACTCGTCATCCAATTCTTTCAGCCACCGACAGCAGTTCTTTTGACTGTGACTTTGATGGTGATGATGCCTATGCCTCCGCCTGTGATGGTGACCATGACTATGTCCATGTCTATCCGGTTCTGGGGCAGGAGGAGCAGGCGGAGCCGGAGGTGGAAGAGGGGTATATGGCAGTGCAGCACATGCATAATTCACTAGTGCAAACTGCGACGCGCAGAGTGGGCGTTGAGGTAGCTGAGCCAATGTTTTGGACTGAAACAAAAAGCATGCTGCACAGATCAGTAATGGCAGAATCTTTACTCTCTCCATATCAGCTAACTGTGTACACCAGTTTCAGGATGTTGTTAAAATTATAGGAGAAGGGTTATTTCTCGAAATCTTGTAGGAGTCTTCTTTTATATTTGTGCAACTCATGAGCAACTTGTTTCGTAGTTAGGTTTCATTTCCGGGGCAATGAAAGAAAAGTAGGAATGACAAAGAGATGAAGCTGATTATGGACAAGAAACAGCTTCTGAAATGTAGGAATGGAAGATATCATTCATTTGGTGTGATGACAAGTTCAAATAAAATACTGATTATAATAGGAAAATCTATCCAATTTCCCGAAAAAAATAGGTGAGGAAAAGAAAGTTTGGTGGTAATATTATGCAAAACAAATTAAAGTATATAGAAGAAATAAAAGAGGAAAAATTAGTCATACACAAGTTTTTTTTTTGGGATATACATTAGGTATCCCAGCTTCGCCAGACTAATCATAAGCCCCTAAGCCCCCACTCCAAGAGTTATAGAGGAGGTAAATCTGGAACCCCAAGGTCTCTTAGGTTCTTATGTGGCCTGTACACTTCTGCGCACAATGAGTCGTCATATACTGATTGGTCGACTGCTGATTGATCACTGGCCCTACTTAGCATCAGGTTCTCATCAGCCCTAGGTTCCCAAGAGTTCCAATTCCCACATTGCCGCTGGAAGCCAGACGTTCGCAATTAATCCGATTAAGGAGCATGCCCAGGTAGGTGGCTAGAGGATCATCAATAGGGAAAATTTCCCCTCTCCCTCCTTTGTGGTGACTCGAACTCAAGACCTCCTACAAACGAGAGCCTTAAGTAAGGAGTTGAAACCAATTAGGTCACTACTACTTGTTGTCATCCACAAGTTTTAATTTAATGGGATGAAGATTAAGAATTGAGTTAACAAGAAAAGATAAAAGTTGAAATTTAGATTTTGTTACGATTCCTTATTAGATAGGAAGTAATATTAAGTTAAATATGTCATTATATTTTACATATGTTATCATAGTTGTTTAAGACTTATAGAATTTTTATTAGAATATGATTTAAATTAGCTAGAAATTGTTAGCTTAAGGCTTTTAAATTAATGATTTTGATGATAACAATCGATAATGTTTAGTTACATTTCAAAATTCAAATTTATTTAATTGGATTATCTCATTTATTTATGAAGATAACAATATACAAAGAGGTTATATAATTTAGTTATCTGTTTAAATGAAGAACGTCTAACAATTCCTATTTTATAAGAACCAATGTAACAAACTTATCCAAATAATCAGAAATGGTTCCACAAAATCTGGAATGGATAAGTTACTATCTTTTTTGTATGGTTGAAGGATCCTTTTGTTCACCTAGTCGATTTCAATACACAAGATTATCCAAACAACCAGATATTTGAAAGTTCTGTTAAAGATAGTGAGGAAGATGTTTTAATAGATTCAAAGCCGATTCGGCCAGTTAGTCTATGATAAAATTTAAATAACGACTAGTTGCAGGAAATACTTATTTAAGGGAGAGCTATTGCATTCGAATGGACACTAGATTTCAGAAATACATCATTAGCATCAATATTTGGTCTCAAAAAGTTACACTTTATATCCTTTGTGCTTTAGAAAGTGAAAACACTTTATCAAGAGAGAGATCAATATTCATCGAAGCTAATATTAAGCAAATCCTATTTTCATTTGTTGAGGGTTTGAAGAGACTTGTTAAATACTAATAATGTAGAAGGTTGAAAAACCTTGAAAAAGATGTATTTGTGGGCTTAGAGAGGCCGTCAAATTACTACTTGGAGATTTTTTGTGAAACACTCAAGTTAGAACTTGGGGACTGGACGTAGGCTTGGTTATAAGTCAAATCAGTATAGATTGACTGTGCCATTCTTTCTCTTAACTTTTAAATTTCCACGTTATAGTTACTATTGTTTTCAATTTTCAAGAGGCTCCTTTTATTTCAAAATTTAACAAGCTCCTTGTATTTTAAATTTTAATAGGCTCTTATCGTTTATACGAATTGATAGTAACTTGCAAAAATTTTCAAGTCACACACAATTCACCCCCCTCTTGCATGTGTTTATGATATTTCCTACTAGAATAAGGATTATAAAACTCTCTCTCTCTATATATGTGTATATATTCAACTTTTCATCAATAATAATCAATTTGGAAATTTTCTAAAAACTTAAGTTTTCATCTAGAACGTGTGATGCTTTCTTTTAAGAGTGATTCTGAGATCCTAGGAGTGATTACTGGTTTTCTGCCTTTCCATTCTTTGTGTTCCTTACTAAATTCCAGCAAACCTAATATATATTATAATCATCTTAAACTTATGTTCTAGCCATATTAAACCCTAAAATCCTAAGCCTAAATTTCCAACAATCAAACCTTAAAATTTTGGGTAGACAAAATCTGAAATTTCAGAATTACTAACCAAAGTTCAACCTTGAAACTAGATATTCCAGTAGCTTAATATCAGCCATATTCTTTAATTTTAGCTACTAGTTAGTAATTCTTCTATTTGTCTTACATTAGTTTGGTATCAGAGCTTTGGCTTACGATGGCGACACGTAATAAAAGAGCATATAGAGGAATATTCAACTACCAGGAGCAAGATGAGATACTTCTAAGAGTTATAGAAAGATTGAACCTTACTGACGTTCGACCACAAGGTGCTCCAAGAACTAGTCTAGAACACAATATCAGACAACAAACTAAACTTGATGGTGAGAGTGGAGAAAGTCAAATCCAAGATAAATAGGTTGACACTAATCAACAGCGATGAAGTTAGGAAATCAACGCTTACTAAGACATCTAAGACAAAGAAATCAACTAGTAATACATGTAGAATGCATACAAGCCTTTAGAGGCTATGACATAAAACAAACTCGATGACATTATTAAGAAAGTTCGTGTTGAAGCCCATGATTTTTGTTATGGACTGGGCCCTCAACCCAAAAGACCAGTCTTATAGGTGAGGATTATCCATCCACTTATAAACCCAAGACTTCCCTAGTACACATCCAATGTAGGATAACACATGCCAACGAGACCGTGAAAAGCTCCACCAGCCCAATCCCTGACATCCTTGTTAGGGGTCACAGTGTAGTGTCTCCATACCACATGATAGTTCCCCCAGGGTAGCCCTGATAACTGTCACAGATTTGGTCTTTTATCAACGAACTGCGCAGCACTTAGTTGTATATCTCACAACTAAGTCAGCCTCTCCCTCGAATGCTATAAACAAAGCTAGTACACATTAGCAAAGATGCAAGATAAAATAAGAACAATAATGAGGAGCCTTGGAGAATGCTTATATTGCTTTAGAAAGTTTTACAAGGCAAATGCCAAGAACTCTCTCTATGCTCTCAGTGCTTCTATGCATCTTACAAACGAAGTCCCTTGGCTATTTATAGCCTTCCACCTCCTCAATGGAAGGTTAGGATCAATTTGATCTAAGGGCTCACAATGGTCATCTAGAATTCTCTACAACTATCTACATATTCAAGTATACTCTACAATTATCTACAAGGTTCTAGAATCTTCCACCCATCTCTAACCTTATCTTGAATATGGAAGAATAATGTGAAATCTTCCAGAGAACTCTAGCTTAGCTTCTCAATCTAGAGTGGGAATTTAGCAATGCGTAACATTTTGAAGAAAAGATAGATCCACACTTGGTTTTAGATTGGATAGCGACAATGAAAGATTTTTTTGAATGGTACCACATGTCAGAAGATCAAAAAGTTCGATTCGCTAAGATGAAGTTAATTAGACACGCTAAAATTTGGTGGAAAATGATACAGAATAAATTTCAAAAAATAAGCCAACCACCAATTGTTGATTAGGAAGACATGAAGTTGAAGTTATCGAAAAAATGCTTACCATTTTATTAGATCAACTCACAACCCTTAGATAAGGGATTATGCCCATGACTAAGTACAAAGAAATATTTGATGAACTTTCTATTTGATGTAAAGAGATGGAGTTGAAATGACAACTTATATCTCACTACAAAAATGGCTTAAGGGCAGGAAATCGCAAATAACTAGTAATGCAAAGGATTTACAACCTTAAAGATGCATATCACTTAACTTTAAGAACAGAGCAATACTTGGGGCAACAAGTAACTAAAAATGTTTGAAGTCAAACCGCAGAGTTCGACATGAAGAGAAATACAATGGTGCAAAAGTTTGGACAAACACTCAATGCATCAAAATCTGCACCACAAAACAACTACAAAACTTCTCAACGAGCTAAACTTAAAGGCAAAGCTATAGCCGAGACTAGTACGAACCAAAGCAGCAGTGATAAGAAGGGCTTCTGATGCAATGGGAGGGGTCACTTTGCTTATGAATGTCCTACATCATAATGACTCGGTAATGCACTAGATAAAATAGTTCGAAAGGAAAAAAACACATTTAACAAAAAGTTAAAGGCTTGCCAAGCCTAAATGCTTAATATGGAAAATATTGCCATTCCTTTCATGAAAATATATCATGGCTTTAGGGAGAGTGTTTATGGCCATAACGAAAATTGCAAAGCTTTCTTGCTGTTAAAGATCAGAATGTTCTATCATAGACACGTAATAAAACCAGAAGGAAATGACCAAAGAAAATTAAAAATTCTCCCATTTGCCTATTAGATGCAAATACTTCCAAGAAAGAAAAAGGAAGAACCATGAAAATCTCACGCTAAATCTACAATTGGAACATGTTAGCAAAAGATTTGATACTGTTGTTTGTTCCTTAAACGAAAGAAGAATACCAGACAAAGAACGGAATTTTAGACAAACAGGGCCGGAGAGTTATATTAAATTATTGGGATGGTTCTCGTCGGTCTCTTTACTACAAACAATTGAAAGAAGAGATAATGCAGCCGGACTAACATTCTTTCTTGTTCCCAACTCAAAGCAACAGAAGCAGGCAGTGTTTAAGTGAACAAAGTAGGGGAAGGAAGAACTTTGACAAGTTAGTGAACAGAGTTCTGTTAGGATGTTTAGTTAAGGATCGAGTAACTGGACGATGAACAGGAAAATCAAAACCTGGTGGAATTAAGTTTCCTTTATTCTTGTTTGAGTTCTTCGAGCGACCTATCTTGACTACTAACTCAGCTCATCAAAGGGAGGCTGAAACCTTGGACCTCGTTAAAGAGAGCTCCAATCTTTTGATAAAAATTCTGTCCTCTGTTTTATTCCTTCCTTTCACCTATAAATAGGCTAGACTTATTACAAGATTAGAAGTCCTATCTCGTAGGCTTCTTTAATAGATAACTAGGAATCCTAATCTAATAAAATAACTAACTTCCTTATCAATAGCTACGAATCCAGGTTAAATAAAATAACAAGCTTCCTAATCAAATAGAATTATTCCACCAGCTAAGAACAACGATATTATTAAAATAAAGACTACTTCTTGCGTTCGTAGGTCTGTCCTACAAAAGCGTCCACAACAAGTTCAGACAATATAATTAACAGAATTGGATTGTGTTAAGGTGGCATTTAAAGTTTAGGAATATGAAATTCAAAACTTGAGACAACGTGTGGCCAAAGAAAAGCAAATGCAGTTGACATGCAAACAAAAAACCAATTTCACCAGTCTCTGCCATCTATGTGTTCCATGCAATACTTGCAACCAGATAGTAAATTGAACAAGAAAAATATGAACAATTCATAACAAATTTGCCATCACATAGGATTTAAGAGCTTAGTTTGTTAATTGATCTATCTGTATAAATTACAGTAACTTCTTAACAAGAATTCGGTCATACAATTGATCTTTTTCAACTTCAGTAATGTCCTAAAATAATTCTGCAACACATTAAGCTTCAAAAGAATTGATCAAACTCTTTCAAAATCGATTCTTCACTGCTCTCTTGCCCATCCAACTCTGTGCTGCTACCAGAATCCAACTCTTCACTGCTCTCTTGATCATCTGAGTTACAATCTGATACAGCAGCCATTTCCATGACCTTACCTTTTTCTCTTTGCAAATGACCTGCAATCTCCCTCTGCATATTCAACTGCTCTGCTCGCTCCTGCCACCCCTCCTTCAACAACTCAACAAACTTATCCTTTATAGTAAGCAATGGATCCCTGTCAATCAACTCACAATCTCTATATGCTTCTCGCAACATGGCAGTCTTAATCCCACCTTTTAATGATAAATAAAAGATCCCAGAATGTCTGGTGAACGCATTTGCAAATGCATTGGAAAATCTGTAATCCTCACTAAACTTCCCCAGTATTGGCACTGGAATCCTCTTGTACAGCGAAAGCGATAGCAGCTCGTGTAGAACCCCTACATTCCTCTTCTCCATTTCTGAAGAAGCTTGATCCAACTGAGACACATCTGCGTATGGTGATATATAATCAAGTTCCAACCAATCCCTAACCCACTCCCTCATTTCCTTCTTCAAGAAAAAACCTCTTGGAAGTTTATAATTGAAGTTAGGTCGGGGTCGAATCCCGGTCATCCTATACTCCTCTTCAGCTCTTTGCTCAATCACTGATTTAGAAAACTGCGGATTCCATTCAATCAATTCCAGAAACGAATTTCCCCCTCCAGGACGACTAGTTATCCTAAAATAATTGGGATACCTGGGCACCAAATTCTCCAAAATATCATTGGGGAAACCAAATTCCCTCTTCACATGAACCAATTTATCAGTATTGACCACCTTGTTTTTCGTCATCATCAGCAATTTACACAACTTTGACACAATCAACCCTTCATTTTCCAAATTAAACATTTTATCTTCTTCAAGGAAAATCCTCAACCAATAACTAGGACGCAAAAATTTGACGGGTTGAGTTTTGGGCTTAATTCGATCGTAGTAAACATCAAAGAGATACGGGTTTTTCCTGAGAAAAGCTTCGATTTTGACTTTAAGGCGTAACCGTTCCCGCCTTTTCTCTAGGTAACGAAGCGGGATCACTGAACCTGGTTCGCTCAACACCTCTCTGACGACGCGTGCACATAGCTTGTATTCCTTGTCATTCTGAATGGCAAGATCGAGTCTTGGGTCTTTCCGCCACACAACTTTGAGGCTTGAGATGGGTCTGGTTTGGAGGCTGAGCTCAGGATTCACTAGAAATTCGCTAATGGTTTTCTTAAGAATGTGCAACTTTTTAGACAAGATGTGAGCTTTGAAGACCATACCTGAAAATTAGCGAGGAATCGATCCAGACACGAATCATCTACATGGTTAGGGACTAGGGTTTTAGCCCAAAACCCAGAGGCTAGGAGAGAGAAGGTGTTTGTACATTGACAGGATCATAAGAAATGTCCACAAACTATTTCATCCAACGGCTGCAATTCAACTATAACATACAACACTCTCTTTTAATAATTGTTTTTTAGCATGAAGTAACGTCTGAGCGTTAAAGTTGAGAATTATGAAGGTTAACTGCATAAAAAAACAAGAAATATTGGCAAAATATCGCATTTATTTTATGTGGTACGGAGGAGAAGCAAGCAAAGTTTCGTATACTTACCAAGAAGGACCGCAAGACTCTATGCGACGAGACCGTGTCCTATGTATATTATTAGATGTTGTTACATAACAACAAAACCGCATGCAGTACATTGCTATGCTGTCCTATGCTCATAAATCGTCGCTTTTTAACCTTTGCTTGTCATTTTCTTTTCCACCTCACCTCTCCCACTTCACAACTAGTAGCCGCTGAAGTTTTCTGAGTTGTAAGCACCCCTGAATTACAGGTTCTCACTCTAATCCTTCCTGTTCTAGGATGTTGGTCAACGCTATAGCCTTTGCTAAGACCATGTACTCCATCAACGACATCGTCTTTGAGCCTGATGACATGAAATTCGGTACCCTCTGGTGGTTTGTGTACGCGGGTGTTTCTTGTTTCCTGGTGCTCTTCGCTGGTATTATGTCTGGTCTGACGTTGGGGTTGATGTCTTTGGGTCTTGTCGAGCTAGAAATTCTGCAGCGAAGTGGGACCTCCACCGAGAAGAAGCAAGCTGGTGCCTTTTTTTTTTTTCTTTTCTTTCGTTCGCTTTCTGCTTCTTGAATTTGTTGAAATTCTTGTTAGTTTTGAGAAAATGTTTTCGGGGGTTGGTGTCTTTTGTCAGTCTTACCACGTTGATCAAATCCTTCTTATGTTTTGTTAATGGTGATCTGGATTATGGAAGATTGGATCTGTGATACGATGTTTAAAGTTAGTTTCTTTAGCCCTGCAATGAAGTTTCTTGGTTCTTTTGCATTACAGCTGTGATCCTTCCTGTGGTTCAGAAGCAACACCAACTTCTCGTAACTCTACTTCTATGTAATGCATGTGCAATGGAGGTAATTAAGACGATAATTTACTGTTTATTAGGTTGACAATGAATTTAATTAAAATAGTAAAATGAAAGAAGAAACAGAAGGAGATTTCTTTACTGACTATACTTCTGTTTTGATTTTTGCTTCTGCAGGCCCTTCCCATATACCTTGATAAGATATTTCATCCTTTTGTTGCTATTTTGCTGTCAGTTACTTTTGTCCTAGCTTTCGGAGAGGTATGATATCTTGAAAGTTCAGTATGATTCCTTTTTTTCCCATTTAAATATCCACCAAGACCTTCTAAATGGTCTGTTCAGATCATTCCACAAGCAATATGTTCAAGATACGGACTCTATGTTGGCGCAAATTTTGTTTGGTTAGTTCGTATTTTGATGATAGTCTGCTGTCCCATCGCTTATCCAATTGGAAAGGTAAAATTCCTTAATATTCAGCAGCAAGATTCATCCTGAAACCTTTCTGTATGTGTTTTTATACCACCTTTCTTGGCGATAAAATTTTTCTGCAGAATAGGTGTAACCATGTAGTGGTTGCAGTTAATGCTTTGGATTTATCCTAATCTATGGTTTATAGCTAATAACAGTGCTCGTGAAACATGTAGTGGTTGCCATTAGTGCTTTGGATTTATCTTAATCTATGGTTTATAGCTAATAATAGTACTCATGAAAATGGAATAGTTGCAAAGCTGTCCATATACTTTGTCAATTATGAGGAAGGATCTTGGGCTGTGAGTATGTCAGTGGAGTTGAAGTTGTACAGTTCATTAGCTTAATGCATTTTATCACTTTACCGTTATTGTATGATAATTTTTGTGCAAGTCTTGTGTAGGGAAAAAAGAAGAATGAAAAATTGAGAAAGTTGGACATTTAACTGACCTTGCTAATTGTCTTTAGATGGCTGTAAATGAGGAAAAACTTATCAGTAACATGTAGATTCTTTAGGATATCATTAAAAGGTAAATTAGATTGAAGAATTTTCTGTAAAGCAACATTGTACTTTGATTAACAAGAGAACTGCATCTATATTCTCTTTGCAAAATAGTTCTTCATTTATCCGATGAAGTTATTCCTTCATAAGAACATATCCCTTATGATTTGGTTTCAGCTTCTGGATGCTGTACTTGGACATGGTGACCCTTTGTTTAGAAGAGCTCAGCTTAAGGCCCTTGTCTCTCTCCACAGCCAAGAGGTACAGAAACTGACAGTTCAAATAAAACACTGCCAGTTTTATTTGTTCAAAGGTCACTGATCTCTATCATTTATTTGATCTCTTATCATTTTCATCTTTTTCTACATTCAAGTCCTATTGGTGTCTTCTTTTTAACTAGTTTCTATGGAATTTAGGCTGGTAAGGGTGGTGAACTCACACATGATGAGACAACAATTATCAGTGGTGCGCTAGATCTAACTGAAAAGGTATTTCTTGCTATTTATTGAGAACTCTAGAGGCTTCGTACCTCCTGAACCTTTCCATTTTGAAATATCCATCTATACTAGTATTATCATGTTTTTCATACTTGGAATATCATATTTTTATCATCCATAGAGAGACGGAGATAATGTTTAATTTTGGTCTGTGTTCTTGATTAAGGCAAGATTTCTTTAGTGGTGATATAAGATATAATACCTTATCCTTGCTTTGTGGGAAGCCACATAGGCTCTGACTTACTGGATGGATTTTGGCCTGTAATTATCTCCTTTATTATTAATCTTTCCTGGTGCAACACACCTATATATATATATGATTTTCTATTTCTAGACCTACTGGCTACTAATCCAGCTTACCAGTCTCCTGGCACTTACTTCTGTCCCTAGACATATCAAATTTAAGTCAAACATTCATGATCCCAAGTTCTTTGCAATATGCAGACTGCAGAGGAGGCTATGACACCTATTGAATCAACGTTTTCCTTAGATGTTAATTCAAAATTGGACTGGTGAGTATTTGTAATATTGTTTCTTTATGCCCAGATTCCTTTTGGTTATCTAGTGTTAGTATATAAACAGCTACTGTCCTGATGGAAACTATGTTCCATTTTTCCTTGCATCTACAAGATAAAATTTTCTTGGTGAGGATCAGGATTTATTTTGGCTGTCATTGAGGCCCTCCGAATGTACTGGCCAACTAATAGTATGGCTCTGTCAATTTATACACCAAGGTTGGTTGGGTATCAATCTGGAAGAATACATGCTTTTTCCTAGGGAATGAGCGACAACTAAGTGCAAGAGAACTATTGTGTTTTCCTTTCTACTTGTTTCGGAAAGTTACATATCTAAAAAGATTGATATCTGATTATTGATAACTTGTGATTTTGGGTGCTCTTTTGAGCACAGAGTTGTAGGATGTGAAGTTTGATAGTCATCACCTTCCAGTCCCGGTGGACTCCAAAGAATTTTCGACTGTCTAAGGTGGTTTATGTAGAGGTTATACCTAGATATGAATAGTTGGTTTATAAGTTCATTGCATTCATATGATGCAGGGAAGCAATCGGGAAGATTCTTGCAAGGGGTCATAGCCGTGTCCCTGTCTATTCTGGAGGTCCAAAGAGTATTATCGGCCTCCTATTGGTTGTTACAAACTAAATCACCAAAGTGTCATTTGGTTGAAATGTCTCTTATTCTAGTAGAGAGCTAACCCAGAAACTAATTACTCCTTTAATACTTATTCTTTGCGGGATTTAGGTGAAAAGTCTTCTCACAATACGGGCAGAGACCGACACTCCAGTTAGTGCAGTTTCCATCCGGAGGATTCCTAGGTGTAACATTAATTTCTCTTCCTGTCTTGATATGCTTTACTTTAAATGCAATATTTGTAATTCTAATTCTTAGATATCACAGGGTTCCATCGGATATGCCTTTGTATGATATTCTTAATGAGTTTCAGAAGGGAAGCAGCCACATGGCTGCAGTGGTAAAGGTTAAAGAGAGGAGCAAGAGCCCTTGGCCTATGGGTGAAGACAAGAAACTGGACATGGATAAACTTTCCAATAGGAATACTGAATTGAAAATGCCCCTGTTATGTAACAATGATAATAGATCGGAGAGTGTGGTTGTTGAAGTTGAGAAACCCCCAAGGCCAATTGCAAAGAAGCAAACACCTGAACTAGCTGGTGCTGCAGCAAACGACCTGCCACGTTCAGTGGAGGATATTGAAGACGGAGAAGTCATTGGCATAATTACACTTGAGGATGTCTTTGAAGAACTTCTGCAGGTACCTTTTCGCTGCTAACATTGCTGTTCACCTCCTTTCCATTGTCAAGTATTCTACGCTTATCAAGTTGTTCTGGTGGTTCTGTAATGCCGTAATGATTCTGACAGCTAAAGCACCCCGTTTATGTTCCTTCACTAGCTAATGCTAATTTTTTCCCTATGCAGGAGGAAATTGTGGATGAGACTGACGTATATGTTGATGTACATAAAAGGTATCAAAGGATTCGAGTTTTGAGGTTTTTATTTTTGAGGGAACTTTTCAGTAACATAAGTGAATCTGGATTGTGCCTTGATATTCTCAGAATACGGGTGGCTGCTGCTGCTGCAGCAGCTTCCTTTGTAGCACGAGGACCTTCAGCTCGGCGATTGCCTGGTCACAAGATCATTGTAAGGAAAAGTTTTATAGATGTTAAATTTATACTCCCACTGCTTTCTTAATTGCTTCATTGTTACTGGATCATCAGAAATTCCATGGTTGTTGGAGAGTTGTACAACAGAAGAACTCTTGCAGGGTTCCCTTGTAAAATCCAATGTCTTCTAGACAGGGCCTGGCGTTACGTGTTTGTTGTCTGATCTGATGCTCTGACTGTTTCTTTCAGGGAGGTCAAGATAAGGACGGACCAATCGCGAAGAAGTTTGGATGATTGCTGTCAAATGACAATTACCAGCCAATCGGAGTCTGGAAGTCTTCCTTAGAAAATATCATATGACCAATGTGAACTTTAACAACTTGAACTTTCAACAGTAGTACACTAGTCAGAAATCCGAAACCATGTTCAATCTTGTAATCTGATACGTCAAACATCTACGCAGAAAATGTTTATAGTGTAAAGGAGTGTTACGTGAGCGAAACAATGGCGTTTGGGGCGGTTTAGAAGCTGAAATCAAACCCATACCGTTGGAGAACTAGAAAACCTGCGAGTTTACGATGCCCAATGGGATTGGGTGGGGTTGATTGTATCTAACGGTCACAGTAACAGTTATTGGCTGAATTGAATGACTCTAACTAACTTTTGGAATAATAAAAATTTTCGTCTTTTATGTTATTCTTTTGTGTTCTTGAAGGAGAAGTTTATAAATTTCTGAAGCGCATCATTTCAAAGACATAGTCGACCAAACTTGACCTGCAAAGGCTAGAAGAAAATATGAGAAATCAGCTTTGAGAGATGGATTTGAATAGTTAAATCAACGGAATAATCAAAATAAGGAAGAACGAAGGAGGGAAAAGGGTCGTATCAGGAATGATTATAAGGCTCTTGCAAAGTTCAGTAACGTGGAATTCCTCAATTGTGATGTGATCGAATTGAGAGGATGAGTGTAAAAAAGTGTGAAGTTCTTAACATCGTATAAGACTTCAGCGGATAACGATAATTCATTTGGTCGGGGAAGATATTTGATGTGAACTCCAAGAATTAGTCTTTGAAATTCAACATATTCGATCTGTCATTGAGTTTTTAAAGAAACAGATAGAACTTTAATTCGATGATTATACAGAATGATGAATTAAAGGTATAAGACGAATTTTGAATGCCACAAGCAAATGAATTAATAACTTTAGAAAGCTCTTTGAATAATTAAAGAGAAAATTTTTCATAATTGAATTAATGATGTTTTCAATTAAAAAATCTTTAAATACTAAAACGTAAGACTAAGGTTTCAATATTTAAATAAAAACTATATTTTTTAATTTGGCACACCCTAAAAAACATGGCCTTGGACCAGGCCGTGTTTTGATGCCATAGTGTAGTCTGAGACGAGCTTGTGTCTGAAGTTATAGATTCTTTGTATCTTTGAAATTTTGGATATAATTTGAACCATGCTCATGTTAACTGTAAATACTCTTGTCACTTTGTAAAGTTGGACATAATATCGTCTAGAAGTGACAATGAGTCAGGTCGGGCTTGGGTGGGCTCGACTCAACCCCTTGATATTGGAGCCTGAAATCAACTAGAGGCTCTAACTTTACCAAGCATGAGGCAGCTTGGCCGAGTACAGAGCTTAGCTTGACTTGGCCTAAATTTTTTAATAAATAATAAATAAAAAACGACATTGTTTCGTTTATAAGAGTTGGTTCTTAGGCCAACCGAACTTAAGCAGGTCGAGACCCAATTTTTTAGAAAAACTAAACTCAAAAGTAGGCTTAAAGCATGGTCAACTAGGCCTGGCCTGTTGACTTCAGACCAGGCCAAACCCAGGCCCAGTTGTCATTCTTAATCTATTCAAACGTGTGTTAGAGATCGTAGATCTTTCTATAATTTTTAAAGTTGAATATAGTTTAAGCACCCGTTTGGATGGGTTTTTGGGGGGTCAATAATCTCTTTTCTCCACCACAAAAACCTTTTTAAAAGAAAAATGAGTGTTTAGCTGTAGAATAAAAAAACACTTCTTTAATAGATATGGCTTCTTTGGTAGCCAAAATAAAGTTTTTTAAGAATCTCAAATTTGAGGCTTCTAAAAAAAGCCTCTCAAATGGCTTTTTTGGGTAGATTTTTTATATCAATTAATAATCCTATTTTTTAGTCACTTTTGCCCTTATTATTTACACATAATTCCCATAATACCTACAAATCACCCATCTACTCCTTCACGTGTATAATCATCCAGAACATCCTTATCTTGCAAAGTTCACATAATCGAGGCCTCCATAGCAGCAATTCACCACCAACATCTCTCACAAATCGACGTGGTGAGCCACCATTGACGGCCATCAAATTGTCTGCCGGCAAGTCTCCTTTATTTTCCTTTTTTAATTTTATTTTTCTTTTTATTAATAGTTTTTTAGCTCTCTAAAACTGATTTTTTTAGGATTAGAGCATTGATCAAAGCTCTCTAGCTTTCTATCCCTCTAAATAATATTAGGAGTCACACATTTGGGTATTTTTTTCATTCTTTTGCATAATTATTTTGGCCATAATGTATAAGCATTAAGCATTAATCTGGGTTTTTCTTGGTTTAATTTTGTGCTTTCATTTTTGTTCTCTTCGGTTGATTTTATTTATAGGTTTTTATATAATCATTGATTTGTTTTTGGTTTTTTATTCAAATTTCATTCTTTTTTTCCCTCATTATGTGTTTGATTTTTATATCCTAGGAGCTAGTTTCGATTTTGTATGATATGATTCTTGATCCATTCAAAATATACAATTCCTTTCATAAAATTAAAAAACAATCTCTTAAAGAGAAAGAAACATATTAGCATTAGATCTATTGGTTATTGCCTCAAGTGCTCCATTAAAAAAATTGACAAAGTTAAGAAGAAATACTATGATAAAAATTTGATTATTTTATATTTGTTGGATTAATTGTTATCTGCAGGGTGTTTTATTTCATTGTCAAATTTTAATCCTCAAAAGCTATTTGTCTATATGTCATGCTTATTATGATTTTGTCTATGTCATTCTTGTTATGCTTTTATATTTCTTATACTTGCTAAATTCATTATTATATGCAGTGGGTTTTTGTTTCTAGATCATGTGTTGTTGATAGTTGTTAGTATTTTTTTAATAAGGTGAAAACATATCTTATTATTGCAATGAAATGGTAAATCAATTTCCTTTTGTTAATATTATACTTTTTTATTAGAAAATGTCAAATCCAAGTTAAGAAATTCGAGGTTGTTAGAGTAGTGCTCTAAAGTCAATCACCTTTAGCACTTTTGTACAAACTTTATTTTGATTAATAAAGTGAAAGGCATTTTTCATTAATTTGATATTTATTTATATATGAATTGATATTGATCTTAAATCGAATTAATGAAGTTTATGATACAAAACATAGCATGAAGGAAATTATGATGAGATCATGATAATAAGATTCCTATCATGTTAATAAGATTCCTATCATATGTAATTATGTTAGTATCTAAATAATCCCTAGTCAAAGGATTAATAAGAGAGGATATTATTAATTCAGATAAACTAGCACATGTTATACTCTTTGATTTGATTAAGTAGTGGATCTCATAAACTGTAAGCATTAGTTGTTTAGAATTAACATTTGGATGTTTACTAAGAGTAGTAAGTACATTGGATGACCCACTATAAGATTATCATATGGTTGATCTATCGAATTTCAATGATTAACCTCATCGTAGCAATGGTGCAGATATCCTTAGACTTGAGATACTTAAGGATATCTTGGATATTAATCTTATGCTTTGATATCATTCCTTGTTACCTCAAGACGAGGTCGCTCTTAGGATGGTGATTGGGTACAACTATTGGTATTCGAAGGTAATTGGGTAACTAATAAAGGATTCACCACTCCTGATAGAAGGAGATGATACCCGCGGCTTCTTGTCAGGGTCATTACTCAAAAGTCTCTGGCCAGAGCAGTTATGTTTCATGAAGAGTCTTCAATGACACATAGACTAATGAGATCCTAGGAGAAGAACTAACATCACTTGGATTAGATGTAACGTAGTCAGTCTAGTGAAAGTTAACACATAGCCCATACTCCGAACCAAGTGGGGTATAGTATGGTGATAGGACAAGTTGCACGGTAATTGTCTATAGAAAGGTTCATAAGTTAGATAATTAACTATCGAAGAGTTCATTTGTTAATCCACTTATATTCTAGTAAATTAACATCATGAAACCCTTCATAATTTGATTGAATTAAGAGTTAATTCAATTGTCTAAAATAAAAGGGGACCTAAGGGTCATACGCATAAAAGATCAGATGAAAAACAAAGTATGTATGGCCATATGAGTCACAATCGTGGCCAAAGGCGAGCCAGGCCACGATCGTGGCCAACGACACGAAATGGTACATAAGTGATTTCTTCACTTATGTACACGAGCTTCTTCTACTTCTTACACACACAAGTGATAGAATAAGGGCCCTAGAAGAGTTCTAGAGTGAGAGTGAGGTGTCTTGATTCTTGTTCTTGCAATTTATGCAATTGTTGCATGAATCAAAGTGCAAGCAATAAGATTCTTAACCTATCTTCCATCATCTTAAGCATTTACTAGAACTCATTTAGTTTGGTGCTCAAAACACCTTTATACATTGTTTCTTCATCTTCTTTACATGTTATTGGGTGATCAAGGAAGTGTTTGGTGTTTGCAACAACCCAAACAAGGAGAATAAACAAGAAACGAGGAGAAAGAAAAGGTAAAAAATGTTTTATATTTCATGTTCTTTAGATATCCTTGCATGCATGTATGATTCTGTGGTTTTTGGGTTGTCATGGTTTTGAAATCTTGATTCCGAAACTTTCGCTGGCTACGCATGCATATGATGCATGCAAACAGGGCTAACCTAACACCATTTGTCACTTTGTCTTGCCACTTAGCATTTTTCTGAGTCTAAAAATACCCAAAATTTTAGAAATCTCTCAATTTTCACTAAAAATTTTGAATTAATAATTATAAATCACCAAATCAAAATTCACTACATACATAATTCATAATTCACATCATAATCATTTAAAAAATCATTTATACCCTAGAATGTCAATTGAGTGCATTTATAGTCTTTGCAATATGTACACAAATCAATAATCCTATGTGTATATGCTTATGTTGGTGATATGCATGTAAATGTAATGCATTTTCTAATTTCTTAATGATATTTCTCATATACAATAATCTAGGGTTCTAACCCTTAGTATGGAAAAATGGGATATTATAGGTTAAGTAAGAAATATTAGCTCCTTTAAAGCATATGTGAGACTCACATATACAGCCTGGGAGGATATTACGAGTGCCACATACAAACTGAACACACTAAACACGAAGCTTTGCGAAACATACAAAACACTTTACACATACATTATCAGAATCTCAACAAATATACATCGCATGTCAAAATTTTCGAAAGCAGCCTGAATTAAGGTTATTACAACCCATCAAAATAAAAATTCATGAGTTATAGACATCAAATACAAGTTAAAAAACAATCTTAAAATACATGTGAAAAAAACAAAAATCAAACTCCTTTGGTCATTGCGGTTGTCTTGTCCCAATTCCTACGTCTCTTTTTCAAAACCTATATGGGGCAAATCTACCGTGCTAAGCATATAGCTTAGTGAGTAATAACTAATCTATGGATAAATTGACAACTTATCATATTGAATCATGTAACAGCATATACATGCATTAAACAATAAATCAGACATAATGTATTTCAGAA
>JANIIA010000010.1:33148551-33168781 GCA_027478495.1 Erythroxylum alaternifolium | reverse complement strand
ATTTAAGCTTTAGATTTATAATGTTCTAATGTTACTTGATAGTTTAATAACTTAAACAATATTATTGTAGGAAAATCTTGAGACTGCAAAATTTCGAACTAAAGGTTTGAAACATATTGAACAACTGAATATTTTATTTAAAGATGTTGCAGCTATAGGGGAAGGAGCTTGGGCACCTTCGTCAGGTTTTGTACCCAATGGTGCTTATGTGTCGTCTAGAAAAAGCCTAGTTAATACCGATCCTAATGATAACTTTTATGACGACTTTACTGTGAATCAAAAAATTGAAAATATTAATAATGAGATTGGTTCATCAACTCTAACTCTAGGAACTTCTACAAAAGGAAAGGGGAAAAAAAAGAAAGAAACATGATACTAAAACAAGGGCAACAGAAAGGTTATGTAAACATTTAGATCGTATATGTGATGTAGTAGAGAGTAAAACTTCAATAAGCTCTATTAAAAGAGATGAACCTGGTTATAGCATTTTTGAGATGATGGACATCTTATGAAGTATAAATGAAATAGAAAGGGAAGATGAACTGTTTATGTTAGGTACCAATTATTTTTGAAAAAGGAAAATAGAGAGATGTTTGTTGCGCTTAAGGATGTTGATCTTCAAATCGAATAGCTTAAGAAAATGAAATGATTGTGATTTTTGTAGTAAATTAGACATGTATTTAGTTGCTAATATTGGACTACTTATAATAAGTTATATTGGAAATCGCTATTTGTAATGTGTTGTATTAGATTTCTATTTAGTTAATTTTGTTGTAATGAATTAAATTGTACTTTATTATTATTGTGTTATGATTATTGTTATATTACCTTTTTATACAATAAGCTTATTATTTATTTATTTTATATATTTTGATACAGATGTCATCTTTTGATAATGATTCTGACAATGATCATGAATATAATGAAGAGATTGAAGAAGAAATTTTACATATGGTTTAAACTGGAATAGCACTAACCATAGACCATTATATTATATATTATATTAAAAAAAACCATGTAGAACATCCTCTCACACTGGATGGATGTTTGTAGTGGACATGCTTAATGGCCATAGAGATAGATGTCATCAAAAATTTAGAATAGAGAAAGATGTTTTTATCAAATTATGTAAATTATTGAACGAGTCATATGGATTAAAGAAAGGTACAGAAGTAACAATAGAAGAGGCTGTAGCTATGTTTTTGATCACTTTAGGTCATAGACTTTGCAATAGAATGGTTCAAGAAAGATTTCAACTTTCTGATGAAACAATTTCTAGATGGTTTGAAATAGTATTAGAGGTTGTTTCACGTATGTCGATTGATTTCATAAAACTAAAAGATCTAACTTTTAGAGAAATTCCAAGCAAAATTAAAGATGATAGAAGGTATTGGCCTTATTTTAAAGACTGCATTGAAGCAATTGATGGAACACATATACCAGTTGTAGTTCCAAGGTCCAGTCAAACAAAATATATTGGGAGAAAAGGCATTCCTACGCAAAATGTAATAGCTGTATGTGATTTTGATATATGTTTTACTTTTGCTTGGGCTGGTTGGGAAGGCACGGCATATGATGCTTGAATTTTTATTGAGGTTTGCTTAATGATGTATTACACTTCCCTCATCCACCTAGAGGTTTGTGACGGATAACTTTATACTTTTTTATTTATTTTTAATAATTCAGTACTTCTTTATTTATTTATTTTAATTGGGAATGTAGGAAAACATTATTTGGTAGATGCAGGATATCCTTACATGCAAGGTTATTTAGGACCATACAAAGTTGAGAGGTATCATATTCCTGATTTTCGACATGCTAGTCTTCCAAGAGGGAAGAAAGAAATATTCAATCATGCACATTCTTCTTTAAGATGCATAATCGAAAGAACATTTGACATTTGAAAAAATAGGTGGAAAATTTTACGTCAAATGCCCATTTTTCCTTTTCTAAAGCAAGTTAAAATTGTAATTGCTTCAATGGCCATACACAATTTTGTAAGATTAAATGCTCAAAAGGATGAAGAGTTTTCTCCCTATGATGAAGATGATGAATTACTTCCTACAAGTGAAGAAATCAATGAAAATGAAGACATTGAAGAAAATCATTTAGACGAGCTACAAAATAATGAGATGAATGATGCCAGAGAACATATTGCAAATCTTCTTGTATTATAATAAAATGCATAATTTATTATGTATTTAACTATTTACTCAACTTGAATATTTATTTTGGGATTTATATAATATTATTTGGCTATTTTTATATGTTTTAATATTTATTTTTGATATTAATTTTACTTATGTTATAATCTATATAAAAGATTTGGTTAGATATATTTTCATTTATATTTCATATGGTTTAAAATTATATAATAATTAATATATTATGCTTTGCATATTGTTTAATATACTTTAAATAATATTTATATGCATAAATAATTTTTATTACAAAATAAAATATAGATAAAATCAAAAATGCTTTTTATTTTTATGTTGCCAAACAATCTATTGTATGAAGCTCTTTTAAAAAAGCTCATTTTTAAATGACATCCAAACGGTCAACTGGTTTCTTAGAAAAGCTCTTCTCAGAAAAGATCTATAAAAAAAAACTCTATTGATAAAAGCTTTACTGGTATAAGCCCAACCAAACAGAAGCTAAGTCACATATGTGTTGGAGATCTTATCTCACTATTGAATTGTCTAACAAATTACCAAGACCGATACATGATTGTGTTGGACGTCGTATTCACGTCTCAGTCTTCTATAAGCTTAACTTGATTCAAGCAAACCAATATCTATCCTTTAATAGCTCAATTTCATATGTGTATCCACTTCTCTTACAACACAATTAAGCTCACCTTTAATTCTTTTCTTCCTTATTTGTATAATTGGTTTGCATGATAAACTTAAATGATCAAAGACAACTTGATTCATATAATCCCCTCTTTCTTTTAAAAGATTTGTCCTTGAATGTTGGGTATTAAATCCAACAAATATGATCCTGCTCTAATCACAAATGAATCATACATAATGATGAGCAAGGTTGAATCCATATGGATTGATAAAGCTTATCTCCTTTGCCAAGTTAACGAAACAAAATAAAAGAAGGGAACATTTTAAAAAGGAAATTGAAATAGATTAAAAGCTAAGAAAAAGCTGTTATAACTTAAATTATTGATAGCATGAAATATTAGAGATATCACCAATTCTAGCCAATAAACAAAAAAGCTCTATTTATTTAGACTAGATTATATATCCACATAATATAAGTCAAATATCATATATTGAAACTTGTTATTTCACCACTAGGCATTAAAACATGGTATTTCACCACTAGGCATTAAAACAATCAAAAAAACATTTTGATCATTCTAGTTGGCAATATATTATTTTGATAATTGAATAATAGGCCTTTTGTATCAATAAAAAAATAATGTTAATAATTTCAAAAGATATATAAATACTAAAAAAAAGTAAAGAAGAACAATTATATATCACAATTATTAAAGAATCAAACTTCAATTAACCATTGGCTAGAAAGAAAAAGTTTAGTTACACATGGTTCTCAAAGATAATATAAAAGAAAGATAAATAACTATCCTAAGAATGTAGAAAAACTAAAATGAACCAAGGTGAGAGGAAGAAGTGGGACATTGCTCCTACAACTCTTTTCTTTATGCAATTCCAAAACCCTATCTAATCTTCCCAAAAATAAGGAAAAAAAGTTAAGATTAAGACTTAATCTAAATGATTCCACTCCTGTTGGGACTGTCATACAAAAATATGTCTTACCTAATCAAAACTCTTTAGTAAAGCAAAGCAGGGGCAGAAATAATTGGAGCCCATTAACTCTAAAAGGGCTTCATCCATTTAATCAAGTTTATTTTTTAGTGCAGTCATATTGATTAATGTTTAGACCTCTTCTAAAATTTTCTTTTGCAGACTTTCAATATTTTCTAAAATTTGCATCTTTATTTCTTTGCTAATACATTTTAATCCAAATCTTTAATCTACTTTGTAAAATATAAACTATATAATTATAATCCATAATTACAAATACCTTGTCAATCAAAACATAGGAAATTAATATAAAATATACTTACTTTTTCCTACTATCATTTTATAATAAAAAGAATAATACTCCAAAAAAATAAGGCGAAGCCTTACAAAAGTACAACCAAGAGATCATACTAACAACGTGGACTCATTAGATTTGGCATATTCAGAATGGCTAGGACTAGATACGAAAGAATATAACCATCAAATAAGGGAGATAGGAAGTAAAATCATAATTTTTTGAGGCCCCATCCAAAAATTACAATTTTAGAGTATTATTTTACTGAAATTATGCAACAAAGCTCTTTTATGCTAGCTATGGTGTTGAATTTGAAGGCTTAAGAACTTGTTTGCATATGGTTGATCTCCTAAGGTAGGTTCCCTTTTTTTTTTCCAAGTTTCATATACCAAAGTGCAGAATGCAAGTTTTAACAGAAGTTGGTCCTAATATAGGAGTAAGGCAGTAGGGATATAAAACACCATGTTGTTCCAATCCGTCTCAGCAAAAGAAAAGTTACAAATTGCTTTCATGCTCAGTTGAGTGTCTTGTTCATAAGAATACTAAAAAAAATAATTCCTTGTCTCTATATCCAGATTACAAAGGCAGTATTGAGGATTAATAATTGAACTTTTTTAAACCCTATTTGGAATGCTTAACCTATTTTTCTCTACAAGCCCTAAGATAAATAAACTAGATTTACCTATACCAAACCATTTTAGGAGTTTATTGTTGGATTATTTCATATGTTGAAATATTGATGAATTTTTCTAAAGCATGTTTGCTAAAAAAAATTTGTCATCCATATTTTGCCTTAGACTGTAGTTAGGAGCTACTTCTTTTAAGATTTTAAGACCTCTAAATCTTATATACCACGTATTGTCTTTAATTAGCTATTCTACCTTAGCATTAGGTTTCAACATATATTTGAGATGAATAATATTGGGAATAAGATGTAAAGGGCCTTTGTCACTCTAGTTATTATACGATAAACAAGTAAACTTTCCATTTGTAATTTATGATTTGAATTCATTGTAGATGCACTCCTTGTGCTTAAGGATTTGAAGGAATGTCCATAATGTTGATAATCCCTAAAAATTGATTCCTTTTAAGTCATATGTATGCATCCATTTAGACCACAATTTTCTATTTTAATTAACAACTTCCATAATCTTTTTTTTCTATAAATAATTTGTTGGTAACTCGAATATACCTAATCTCAATCTCTTCTTGATCAAGTGGTCTGTATAGATCATTCCAAGCTATTTTAGAAATAGAAGTCTTATAGGGATTCCTATTCTTTCGGAAGTTTCTCATCATCCTCTCAATGTCTTTGACTAGCTTCTTTAACAGAACCAAGCATCACAATTGGTAATTGTATAGGTTGGATAAAAATGCATTTAATCAGCTAGAGTCTTCCATCATAGAAGAGGCTTTTATTACTCTTTTAGCTTACTCTCGTTTTAATCATATCAAACAGTTTATTGCAGCCTTTATAAGATGGTCTGGCAGTAGTTATGGAGACCCAAGATTAGTAGGTGGTTAAAGGATTTTAAAACATGTTAAAGAGGTAATATGTTTATTAATGTGTAATGCATCTCTCGATTAAATGATAAAGCTTTATGGATATTCACATCTATTCCTCATTGCTTGTTGAACTGGTTTATAGAAGTAATGATTGTAAGCATAGAGCTTGAATTATCATTGCAAAACATCAATAAAATGTTAGTAAATGCTAGACTAAATATCTTTAATTTGTCACATTTCTTGTGATATTTGAAATTAGAAATAGCCTCAATGTTAGAGGTTGTGATCCTATGCATAATTTCCATATTGATGGAGAAAAAGTGCAGAGATAAGGTCACCTTGCATAACCCATTTTTTTCTCATTGAAGCGTTGGGTTTGCTCCCTATTAACGAGTACAATGATGGACTTGTACTAACACATTGCTTAATCCAGTATATGTATTTTCTTACGAACCCAAATACATTAAGAGATTAGAGTAGGAAGTCCCAATTAACAGAACCAAATGCCATCTTAAAATATATTTTCAATACATAAGATTTGTTATAACTTTTTCCTTGATAACGTTGGAATAACTCCTAAACTAAGAGCACATTATCCCCAATACACCTAGTGTTTTGCTTGTAAAGGAACCACTCACCATCTTTAACCTTTAAACCAAGATATTAGACATGATTTTATATAAATGTTAAAATATGAAATAATCGTAAAATCGTTCAAACTTTTTGGTTTGGGAAACCTTGGTATTAGGAATATGTGAGTTTGATTTATTTCCTTGATAAGTCTCCCATTGTTAATGAACTTCACTGCTTTACATACTTATTCCTTGGTCCATTGCCATATTTGCTTTAAGAAAAAAGCATTTATTCCATCTAGACCAGGTGATTTATTGAAGTTTAGGTTTTTGTTGATATCTTTTAAATGGCATCTAGACCAGGTGCTTTACTATTGTCTTTTAATGTTATTGGCTCAATAAATTTTAGTGCTTGCACAAATGATCCACTATCATTATTAGTTCCCAAAAATTAACAGTAATGATTGAAAACAATTTTCTTAATTTCATTCTATCCCTATACCTTTTCCCCTTCTTTTTGATAAAGCATATGATCTTGTTAGAGTTTCTTCTTATTATGATTGATTTGAAGAAAAATGATTGCATTAGTCTCCTTGTTGTAGCCAAAGTACGTGGGAGTTATATTCTCTTCCATTCTTAACAATGTACTTAAAGGACCTAGGTAGAGACTGTTTTGTATAGAATTAAGCTTTCTCCTAGTGTCCTTAATAAACAAGCACTTATTGTCTCTAAGATTCCTATTGAAGGTTTTTAATTTTTCTTTCATTATCCTTAGCTTTCTTTCTTACAAACTTTAACTACTCAAATCCCTAGATAATAGTCATCATACTCTCCTTTACAATCTCCTGAAATCCTTAGAAAGTTGAAGTATTTGATGTTGCATTAACCAAATTGTAAACCTCAATTAGTGAATGATTACATGTTAATGTCTTATTGAAAATTACCTTGCTCCCTTGAAACTCAGTTAGCCATTCCTTATTCACTAAGGCTCGATCTAACTTCTTCTAAGGAATCATTCTCTTTGTTATTTAGTAGACTAAGTGAAGTAGTTTCCCTTATAGTTAAGATCTTCCATCTCTATAGTTCTTATACAAGTTTTGAAGTCTAAGCAAGGGGTTATTAAGTTTAACCCTCCATCAAATTCAGAGTTATATAGAGTGCAGTTAAAGTATCTAAAAATTATCCATATGACTTGGATATTTAGATACAAGTTTCATAAGTATTGCCACATATATTTCCTTTGGAAAGCAAGATTTGCAACATAGATAAAGCTAATATAAAGCTTCTAACATGTTATTTTCAATAAGGCAGATAAGTGAACATCTTAATCATTTAATTAGTGACTAATAACCTCCAAGCATTTAGGGTTGTAGTATAAAATTATCCTCCTATTGTGATGAGAATTATGATTGGTGATTAATTCCTAGCTATTTTGAATAAACAAAGCTTTCTATAGTTCTCCTATTTGAATTTAGTTTCCAAAAGACAATAGATAATGGACTTTATTGCTTTGAGATAATCATTAATAGATTGTTGTTTCTTAAGGTCATTTAGGCCCCTCACATTCCAAGTTAATAATGATATAGCTAAATCATGAGGAGGATTTACCCCTATTGCTCTATCTTTTACTTGATCTCCTCATTGAAAAAGTGACAGAATCAGATAAATTCTTAGCTTCATCATTTGTAGAAATAGTTCCCTCTGCCTGGTTCAGAGGTATATTTTCATGGTTTTGAATAAGTACTTGATCAGTAACTCGATAGTTTTCGTATTTAAAGTTTTAGAGAGATTATTTATTATATTCCTTGTGTCTTTTTCACTAAGGACAACAATCTTTTTTTTAATATCTTGGTAAGGAACTTCCATCCCCACATTTCAACAGGACTTCTACTGGTATGTTGTTGTTGTTGTTGTTGTTGTTGTTGTAGTAGTTTTTATTTGTAGGGAACTTCCTTGAGTGCAATTGTCTATACATTGTGCTTTTTTCATTGGATTTTTCAAAATGTTTCCATTTTTTTCTTTAAGCTCCTCATGATCACACCTTTCAAAAATCTTTCCTATAAGTGTCCATTATATAGATTTCTTCACTTATGGCTTCCATAAGTATGAGACAGAAATGGTAATTTCCTCTATATTGCCACGAGGATCTAGTCTTTAAGCTTTAGAGTTTCTGGAAGCTCTTTGTTTACCTCAATTTTATTATAGATCTTGGTATAGCTAATTCTTCCAATTGTTGTTATATTTTCATCCATAAATATAGGCTTACCAATGGAGCTAGCTAGATAACTTAGACTTATTATGCTCTAATATTCAAGTGGAATATGATGAAATTTTGCCCAAATGGGAACTATTTTGATACTGGATCAATTAAGCTCCATTTTAGATTTCCAAATATAAAAAATGATTGGCCTACCATTGCAATAGCAAAGGCCAAGTTCAAGTACTTTATTGGCTAATGATTCTAAGCTGGAGGAGAATAAAAGAAAATCCTCTTGATTAATAAGAATTTTCCAAAGTTTAAACTCACTCTATTTTCTTTTAGCTTATGCTTTAACCACTAGTATCATGAATTCTTATCTATAAAATAACTAATAATTGTGTAAAGCCATCTGGAAGCACCTACTTGAAGTACTTCAAATGAAAGGGAAATAAATTCTTTCTTTACAATTGGGTCTTGAGGAATGAATGATAGCTTGTGAGTAATGAGTAGGGTTAGTATCCCCAACAATTTACAAATAGGATCACTTTGTAAATGAGGGTTTTTGGAAATGCCTGAATCTTATTGATTTAGGAATTTGGTTACAGAAGTAGAGGGAGGTGAGTTTATTGGATGAGGATCAGAGATAGTAGCAAGAGAGGGGGTGTAAGGGAGGGATCATTCCAAAGGATGGGTGGTAGCTAAGGAGTAAGAGAGTTAGAAGGCCTAGAGTTACCAAGGATTAAGGAAGGGTGAAAAGCGGGAAATGTTCTAAGCAAAGTGTTGGACTGTTCAAGGATTAAGTTTGAGGGAAACATTGGCTTAAGTAAAAACTACAATATTCAAAGGGAAAAGATTTAAATTATCATTTCTAAAAGTAATAAAAATAAGGAGGGGGAGGAAATAAGTAAGGAATACAGATAGTATTACCCATAGTGAAATTTTAAGTAAAATGGAGGAAGAGATCGTGGGAACTAGATCAAGAAAGACCAGTGCCAAGAGAGGAAGATAACGAGAGAGCAAGAAGATGGAAGAGAAGAGAACTAGGGAAGAAAGATTGAGTTCAATCAGGATACTAATCAGGGAAGCCTCCATGGTTGGATGTCTACCACTTTCTCCCTCTAAGCAACATTTTCCCACTCATGCTTTCTCACTTATGTTTTCTTTTTATGCATGCTATCATTAAATTATAACCTACATCAAAATGAGTTAAATTATAAAGAATCGTATTAATCCCTCAAAGATCTAATTTATAAGCATTATCATTGATCTGTTCAATAAAAATGGATCCATCTCTTATTGATTGCAATTCAAATCTTATTCCATCTAGAAACCTCTCCTTTCTTATATTCAACCACGTCGAATCATATATTTCAGAGTTAATTTTCTTTGTCCCTTTTTAGCCTTCGATGTGGATTTGATTGACCTTTTTCTTGTTAGTCAATATTGCAATAACCGTAAGTGCACGGTGTAGCTGTAGCTAGTACCGATAAGTGTAGGTCAATCCTATGAAGACTATGAACACTAATACTTACCCTTTCCCTATTATCTAGCCTAAGGATTTATTTTCAATATTTAATAAAAAGAAAATAAAAACCAAAACATTTAAAGAAATAGGAAACGATAATGAATGCAAAGATAATGGAATTCACTTAGAAAACTATCGTTATTAAAAATTAGTATCTATGTTTGAACCCCTTAAAACCTAAACAGATTGATCTTTTATCATGCAATTGTTTTGTTGATGTATTGGACCGTGGAGACTCCTAGGGTATGTTGATAGTTGATCTTGAGTCTACTAATAACTAATCCTAAGGTCTCTAACCAAATTACTCAGGTTAAATCTTATAGGATTGTGTTACCGATTAATGAGTCCCTCTAATAGGTTTGACCCTAATTCAAAAGATTTATGTCATCCTAACTCTAAGGTTATAATCAACTCCTTCTAATTTCAATTGATCTATCCACACTAGGATTTCTCAATCTCTATGTATGAAATTAGATTATGATATAATTTTCTTAAGTTATCATTGCATTAATAAAAGAATTAAATCATATCAAAGTATTAACATAAGTCTCATCCACTTTAAATACTAATTGGACGTTTAATTACACATGATCAAATATGAAATCAAATATACATAACATAAATACTAGTAAAAAATAATGGGTTCATAATTTTAAATCTCCCTGATTGTCTTCTATCGAATGTTCTTGTGATGTAGAGGCTTGATCTTATATTTCGATAGATCTTTTGATGATTTCTTCATGTTTTTTGCTTCTCTGGACCAGATTTGTCCCTTACGAACAACTCCACATCTAGAAATTGACTCCTAAAATCTCCTTCTTTCAATTGCCTTTAAAAAGTTTCTTTTATATGAAATTCTAGGTTTTCAGTTGATGCACGGTCATGCATTGGACCATGCATAATTGGAATTCATTGGTTATCGTAATAGTGAACGGCCATGGGAAAGTGTACGGTCATGATGCATGGTCATGCATTACTTCAGATTTGTCGATTCTTTAATTTACGTCATGTTTTCATTCAAATTCCTCTCCTTTAAGTCCATGAAGGCAATTATCACCTATCAACACACTTGGAGCAATTTAAGTACCATATAGAAGATAAAAGTAGAAAATATGAAGCAAAATACATCAAATATGGGTGTAAAAATATAGTCAAATATCCATCTATCAACCATCCCCACACTTAAGTTTTTGCTTTTCTTCAAGCAAACCATAATCAAAATTATAAATTTTACAACATCAATCCATTGTCAATTACATCCTGTCCATTTACACTATACATCATCGTATCCTGTTAAATCAAGTTAACATAAAATTAGAGTTTTGTCCTAAAATCAAGTTTTCCTACAACTAACTTCTTAAGCAATATTAATAGTAATCACATTAACAATCGCATTGAAACCAAAAGAATATATCTTTACACCCTCACCAAGATTTCACTCAATGCACTTAAGTGTTTAGGGTGAAAATATCACAACTCTTAATAAATGTATAGTAGAACTCTTACTATAGGCTTACAATAAAATCACATCTCCACCACTTATGTACAAACTGGAAACACTAATCTAAAGGTCTTATAAGGTTATAATGGAGCTTAGGTAAGGTATGATTGGGTTTATAAAAATGGTTAAATGGAAGGAAATTTACTACACAATATATTTCAAGCCTTGTTTACAAGTATGCACAAGTCCTTTCAATGTAACTCTACTGGTACTAAAAAATTATTCTTTTTTCTTTTATCATGCCTTTTCTTTTTCACAATATTCCAATTAGTACCACAATTTAACAAATATTGGACCTTTCATAAATTTCAATTCTTAACAAGTAAATAATGTAAATAACCTTCAAGGTTCAAAACAATAAAAAAGGTATTCAAAGAACAAATAAGATAAAGGTTTATATTTTGGGTTTAATCATTGAAAAAGGCTAAGGCTCAACTTGGTTATTCCTAAAAGTAAATTTTAGGGTATGGTGATTTCAAAGAAAAAGGCTAAGCAAGTTGGTAAATCTAATTGCCTTCATCATATTAATGTTTCTAATTCAACAAATATGGTCTCAACATGCATAATAAAAGCAAGTTTTAGAAATATCCTACTATGCACAATATCACACACATGAAAGAAAAAAAAGAGCTTTAAAAATTTGGAAATTTGCTCTTTAGGCTCAAATGCGCACGAAAAAATAGGTATATATGTGTGTAAATAATATGCAATTTTCATTCAACTTGGAAAGTTCAATGAATACAAAAAATATGACTTAGAAAATTGATTTCATTCTAACTAGCATCCTTTTTCATACCAATTCAAGTCAATATTCAATACTAACATATACTATTCATGGACAGATCTCAACTAATTCAAGATATTAGTTAATAAAATTTATAATCAGGATTATAATAAGCTTAAAGACGTCATTAGAATTTATTAAACCCATCCCCACACTTAAAGTTGTACATTTTCCTTAATGTACACAATATAAGCATTTACAAAAAAGTGAGAGGGTTTATTGGTACTTTCTTGACTATAACGATTTCTCTTATTCTGATGCATCCAATATGAAACTAACCCTTATCAACAGTTCCCTTACTTGGTTCCTCCACCAGTTCTTCTTCAACCACCTCTATCCACTCTTCTTTTTCTTCTTCTTCTTAGACAAAGGTTTGTGGCTTATCCTTTTCAGTAATCTTCTACTACTCCTCTACTTTCTCTCATTGGATGGAGGTTTCTTTGTCTTCTTCTTCAGGAAGCTCTTCTTATAACGACACTCCAACCATAAAGTCAATCCTTGCCTTTTCTTTTCTCTCAAATTTGCGTCGCTCAGCTTTCATGTCAATGAGGAGTTCCATTAATTTATCTATAATACTTGCTTCATCTTCCTCTTCTTCTTCTTCTAAGAGCTCATTTTCACTACTAAAGGTAATTGCCATTCCAAATTTGTTAGGATTTGTTTTATTAAGACTAGCAAACTCCCCAGTTGTTCACTGGATAATATTTTCGTTAGCTGATCGATTTCATTCACCATGTTCTGTAAATGAGCCTCTCTTTCCTGATGCCTCATGTTTGAAACTTGAATAAACTCGATCATCATATTTTTCAGAACAACAGTTACCTCCTCACCTTCTTGAACTTTTTCATTCATGAAATTGATTGATATCTCTTCTTCACTCTGAGACGGTTGGAAACTCAAAGTATACCCATCATATATATGTGAAGAAAATCTCTCATCGAATTCACATTGACTAGCTACTCTCTCGACAAGGCAATCCATTGGTTTATCTACAATGCTTTCTTTTTCTTCTGGAAGCTCTTTCTGAATTGTCCCTCCATTCATGAAGCTAAACCTTTTCTTTTCTTTAATCTCAAATTTGTATTGGATAGCTTTCATTTCAACAAGGATTTCCATTAATTTATCTTCTAGAGTTGGCTTATTAACTGGAGGTGCTTGGTGTCATAAATATCTAGCTGGAGCATAATCATTCCATCTATAAGTATAAGAGTTGCTTCACTCTGAATTTTAGTTGTTCTTGTACACTGCACCAAGAGGTTGATTATACATGCTAGGTTTATAATATCCTAGTTCGATTATTGTACTATGTAATGTGATCTACATCTATTTATGGTATATTAGAGTAATTTAAGCGTTTAAATGTATTATTGAGGTTATAACGGAGATTACGGATAGCCCAGAGATGGTTCTGGACTCGATCAAAAATTTCTTAAAAATTTTTAAAAACCTCTGAAAAGCTGCGAAATGAGCTCGAATGAGATTTAAAAGCCACCAAAAGTGCTTTGAAGATTTAGGTAACACTTTTGAATGAAATTTGGACGATTTCGGTGAATGGTATTTTTGAATGAATACTGAATCTGGGTGAATAGTATTTCTATTTAAATAGTGATTTTAGGGACCCAACCCCAAAAAAGTGAAAAATACTCAAAATTAGTATTAAAGTCTAGTGACATTGAAATGGATCGAAAATAAGGCTGATTGGATGAATTTCAAAAGTTTTGAAAGTTTAGGGTTAAAATGCTCTTTTTGGAAAATAATAAGTATTGAGGATCTTAAACCCAATCGAATATTTTTTTAGTATCCAATCAACAAGTAGTGCCTAATTAGAGTATTTCAAAATCAATTTGATGATAAGACAGTTGTGGAATAATTTCGAGATTTAATTCAATTAGTTGGTGAACTAAATGCATTAAAGGGCAATTTGTTCTTTTTTACTCACTAAGGGCAATTTCATCATTTTACATGATATTATTGGATTGATGAGTCATTAGAGATGACCAATGAGAAGTGACATGTGTAAAGCTTTAAAGGAGTATAAAAGGCAAACTTAAGACATAAGTTGCTTCATTTGATAAGTTAACATGGGAGTGATAACTTAAGGAATATGAAATATTAGAAGTGTTTTAAATAGTGTTATGCATGTTTTTGAAATATGGGAATCTTAGAAAAGTAATCATTTATGCTGCTGATTTTTAGTGAAATGATTTGAAAAAATTTCTCACTATTTTGCACGCTTTTAACTTTTAGAGTATAAAAGGTTTTTAATAGTTGAACAACTTGGCCTTGCGGGAATCATTCGATTAAGTTAAATATCAATTGAAAGGCTACTGTAATGTTTGTGCTGATTTGCAAGCTTACAATTTATAGTCTTTAAATGCCAAAAGTGCACTGGTGGTGATTTGTAGTAAGTAGAGGGTCGATCCTACGAGGAGGGTAAACTAATCTAATCCTATGTTATCTAAGGCTCGGAAAAAATTAAAAAAGTGAAAGTAAAGATGCAACAGAAAGTAAATACAAGAATTTGATTTCAAGAAATTAATTCAAAAATTTAACACGATAGGAAATTAAAGTTGAGTAACAAAAAAAATTGACAATGGAAATCAATCAAGAGAAATTACCAAATTTTGAGAGAGGGGATTTTCCCTAACATTAATGCTAACCTAGCCATTTATGTGTTAACGAGGTTTCAGTTCTAGACTATCATAGAGTTGATTACTCTCTCTCGAGTTATAACCACTAAACTTTAAATCATAAACCCTAATTGAATTATGAAAATTGCAATCTCTCAATTGACAAAAGACCCACAACCATAATTAGATCTTAAGCCCTCCAATAAACTACCAAGTCTCCCATGGGATCTCTCTGCACAATAACCGATATGATTAATCAAGTGGTCTATTGGATCGCCTAACTCTCATTAACCCAATCCAATCATTTCTATCCGGTTTACCCTCTCTATTTATTACCGAAATATGCAAGTAATGCTATTAGTCACAACACACAATCAATAAAAAACAAAAATGACTATATTAATATTAAATCTAAGTAAAATCCCAAAGAAAAGGGTTAGAACATCATCAATAATCCAAAATCTATCATCATACAGTCCATTTCAATCTTATACATTGAATGAACAAAAATGAAAATGGAACGGAGAAGAACTTGGATTGGATAATTCAGAAGGAAGCAGTTTTGGGAGATCCACTTATCCAAGAATTCAGCAGCATTGGGAGACCCACTGCTTCTCCTCTTCTTCCTCTTCCTCTTCCTTTTCTCTCTTCTTTCTCTCTCCTTTAAGGTTTTCCAAAAGTGGCAGAGGTAAAGCTCCCTTTAGGGTTACATCTCTTTTATTTAAATAGTTTTTCTAATTAGGGTAACCCTAGGGTCTTTTCCAGGTCTGAAAGGTTTAAAAAGTCCCTTGAAAACTTAAAATTGAAAACATCTTCGCGTCTGTCTATGGCACGATCGTGGCCAGGATTTTGGCCTACTTTCACAATTGTGGCAGATTATGCCACGATCATGGCTCCTTGCACCTACTTCTATCACGATCGTGGCCCTAGGTTAGCTATCAGATCTTCTCCGAGTCTTCTCCATTTTCCACTCTTTTCCCTGAAACACTAGCAAACTCACAAGCACCTCAAATATATAAAATTAGAGCTTAAAGGCAAGCTCTAACCCATAAAATGCTTAAAAAACAAATATCTAGTAACTAACACAATTCTAACCTAAACACAAACTAGACAATCTAATTAACAATTGAATATAAACTAAAATACCCACAAAACACGATGCAATCTACAACTATTAACATCCCCACACTTAAATGTTTGCTTGTCCTCAAGCAAACAAAACAACAAACAAAACAACAAACAAAACAAAAAAAGCCAAACAAAACAAGTAAACACAACACACGCAAATGCAATAATGGGGCAATGACATCAAACTTCATAAAATGAATTTAACTCCAAACAAAATCCTTCAAGTTGTTCTAACTTATTAACTTGCAAAATCCACATCTAAGTACTCTAGACTAAATATACATATTAATTAAGACCTAGATGTCAAGTTTACTCGCCCCTATCATTTGTACACATATACTAATAATTGTTTGGTCAATCAAACTTGTAACTATTTGTAAGTAAGTTTTCATGAAAAGTCAAGCTACTTATAAGTTTGGTAGGTTTTTATTTGACAAACATTCTTTTTTTAAACTTTTTATGGATATGAACCTAGCTTTTTTACGCGGAGGTAAATATTTGTGATGAATGTAAATTTGGTTACTTAATTAGGTCATGTTTTTATTAGACAGCTTGGTTGGAATGCCATTGTAGCCTTTTGACGTGGAGACAAACATATGTGAAGAATTTTGACCTAGTTACTTAGCTACATCACATTCTTAACTGGCTACTAACTCTATTCATAGCCCGAAGGCTAGCATAATAGTTATTTTATTAAAATTTATACTCATTTTTAACACTTTTTAAACATATTTTCTACCTTATTGTTTTTGTTAATCATTCTCATGAAAATATACTAGTAATTCTAGTTATTCGATTGACCTAAAATTATAAATGAATGTGACAAATTCCTAGGGTGAATAAACTAATACCGTATCCTAATTAAACTGCATATTTAGCTAAAGTAACCTAGGTCACTAATTTTCCAATCTAATAAATCTTTGCAACCTAAAAGACTATTTTCAAAGCTAAATCTATCCCATTAAGTCCTAGCCATTGACATATTTATACAATTCGCATCATGCACCCTAAATAAACTATCATACAATATGTAAATTTCACACTCAAGGTAAAAACACATAACCCTCCCCACACTTGAACAACAAATTGTTTACAATGTGAGAAGGGTACGCAAACACACCAAGGGGGAAATAAACACAATATATGAAAAACATAAAAATAAAATACTACAAAAAATGAAAATATTAGGGTTAGAATGCGAACTCGTCAGAGTGACTAAGGCAGAGATGGTGTTAGAGGTGGTAGTTGAACGCCTTAAGCCTCAAAGTATTGATGAATACGACATATATCCTAAGCTCTAGCATTTTTGTGTGCAGGTCATCTCCTTCATCATTTTGGAGTTTTCTGCAAGTGTGTCTGTAAGTGTTTTGGTGTTGTAGAAGATCATAGAGAGCACCTTCTTCCATCCTGGCTCTTCTTCCTCCTCTTCAGACTCCTCATTGGTTGAGTCCTCTTCTTACTACCGTGGTGCTAAGCTCGAACTTGCCCTTCCTGTCCTGGTTTTGACGCGAGTTTTGGAACTGATATCCCAGAGTTTCATATTGTGGGACTTTAAGATTTCAACTCACCACAATTGATGATTGTTCATGAACTTAGGATAATGGACAGTGAGTCCATCATAATCAACACCACAGTATTCAACAATGGCTAAAACCAAGTAACCCATACCTAAATTAATGCTCCTCTTACGTCGAGTGGAAATAATTGCATTGAAGATATGGGTAGAGGTATGTACTGGGATACTATGGTCCATATACCACAATAGGAAAAGTTCTTTGATTGAAAACATGTTGGTTTCAGTTTTGTCAAATACCATTTGACATATGAACTTATGCAACAACAAGTGTTCATGGCTTCTAATTATATTTTTGTGAGCATTTTTAGCATCGAAATGCTCTAACCTAGTTAGTTTAGTCCAATAATGGGTAGCACAAAAGTCATCGTGTTGATCCACTATGAATGACTCGAGAAAACCATAAATTTCACACAAATTTTCATAATTGAGCTTATATGGTTGACCCCATAACCTAAACCACATGTCCTTTGGGTTACTTGATTCATATTGAAGAGAAGTAAAGAACTCTTGGATTATTTTTTAGTAAACAGGATACTGAAAATGTATGAACTTTCCCCATTGAATTCTTTCTCCTAGGTTCTTAACCTTGTCCCTCAATCCTATGATATCCAATGTATCAAAATCCAAGTTATTAGGAACTGTTATTTGCTTAAGGCTAAGGAAGTGAAATCAGTTACCTTCCTCTTTTGAAAAGATTAGGAAGGGTGCTCCGTAATCTGCTGTCCTATTCCTTTGGTCGCGACTCGATACTTAGATTTTCCCTTCGAGTTGGCTGCACTTGATAGTTTGCTTGATTCTTAGCCCCATGAGAATAAGAATGATGCAAAAGTTTGGAGAGGATGTGAAGATTGGAAAGTGGTTAAAGAGAAGGTGAGAGGATTTCAGAGTCTTAGGTTTAGAGAGAGAGAGTGAAAATGAAAGTGAATAAAAAAATGAGGTTAGCTGTAAATATATAGGTGAGGAAAGGTTAAGATGAACAAAATTGGAAAATTTTTAATGAAATACGTGAATTCTCTATTTTGTCACGCCACACAGGCCACGATCTTGACCCTTGACCAATTGAATGCCACATATCATAGCAACGATCGTGGCAGGAGGATTTCCTACACATTTTTGAATTTTTGTCTATTCCTCATTTTACCTCCTAGATCCTTCCTTAACTTCTTATTTGCACCATTACCTCCTTGTTCTTGCCTTCCCGATCATCCTATGTCAAAATTGATCTATATTCTTCCAAGATATTTATTTGGAAATGAAACAGACAAACAACAGAATTCAAAACTACCTAATATTAAAGAGGAAATAACAAGAAATAAAACCATGGGTTGCCTCCCATGCAACTTTCTTTACCGTCAGAAGTTCGACGCCTTTCTTTTGGTCAAGGTGGTTTAAACAAGTTGTACAGTGGTAGAGTAGTCATAGATTTTATAATTTGCACATGAACTACCAAGTTATGGTTTCCACTGTCGTTCTTCTTCACTTTCTTTCGCCCTTCCCTTGACAAATTTTTCTTCTTAGGGACCCTTGTGAACATCAATATGCTCTAGTTGTCGTCGATACTCAGTTCTTTTAATGATGGCCATCAGTAGGGGAGAACTTTTTTCATTTTTAAATACAGTGAATGTCATTTTCTTATCACTTATCCTCAACGTCGGTTCACCCCCATCAACATCAATAATTGAACTAGCAGTAGCTAAAAATGGTCGTCCAAAGACCATTGGGGTTTTCACATCTTCTTCTATATCCAAAAAGAAGAAGTCTGTGGGAAATATAAATTTGTCAACCTGAACCTACACATATTTAATGATATCTTTCAGTCGATGAACTAACATGTCTGTGACTTAAAGTATAAGGCATCATATTTATACTCAACTCTAAATCAGCAATTGCTATATCTATTTTAACGCCACTAATAATGCAGGGGATGTAAAAGTCCCTTAGATCCTCCTTCTTTTGTGATATAGTGGGGTTTCTTTCCTCTTTGATTGATTTCATTAGTGTGAGACATGTCTTCACTTGTTCTATCATGTCCAAAATGTCATTTAGTTTAGTGTCTTTATACTTCCTAATTGCCTTATTAGATATGGAATCAGTGGCTGGTACTTTTTCATTTCAGGCAATATTATACTTGTCCAGTGGGGAATTTTTCTTGTTCTTCTGGCCTTTTGTTTTCCCTTCGTCCCTAACTAGAATCGACTTCTACTGTGCTAGAATAGGGTAAGGAATTTCAAATCGATGCTCCTCGATTAGCTTAAATTCAAGTTCACTTTTAAGGAAAATTTATCTGATTTTTCCCTTTTCTTCTTTCTATTTTCTCTCAGTTGGTCGAGCTTCTCTTCATTTGGTCGAGCTTCTCATTTGGGTTTGTCTCAGTATTGCTTGGAAGGGTTCCCACATTTCAGGTCAATAGTGATTATGCCAATTGGCCCACTGGGACTTCCAGATTGTGTATTAAGGAGGTGTGATTCTTTGTGACTTGCTCAAACTTGCCTTCAAGCCTCTTATAAGCTTCCTTAATGCCTCCAATCTTGTCTAGAATCTTGTCCAATTTGGAGTCCATTATGTGTAACATCCCCTCACCAATGGGAAGGGTAAAATAGTCATTTGGAATAGGTTATAAGTGCTCAAAATTGTGTTGACATGTTCATGCATAAAATAGTGAATTTTGCACATGTAAATGACTGTACATGCATTCATGACATTTCCCGGTATAGTTGTGAAGAAATGTGAA
>JANIIA010000010.1:33136138-33148451 GCA_027478495.1 Erythroxylum alaternifolium | reverse complement strand
GCTTCAGAATAAGGTACGAATTAAATTTCGCTTTATTATGATTCGTGTTAATCATTTTATAGAATTAAATAGATCTTAGTTTTCTGGAAATCAAAAGTCACTAAAAAAGTTTCGTGATTATTCCGCTGCGGTCGGATCAGATCCGGACCTGATTTCTCAACAGTTATAACCCACTATTTCCATACATCTATAAAACCAATTGAGCACATTACCTAACCCACCATAGGCCCAAACATTCCTCCCCCTTTCCTCTAGGCATTTAAGCACATCTTCTCTTAATTTACCCAGTTTTTTCAAAACCTACTACCTTACCTCCATCTTGCCTAATTGACCACCATATTCCTCTCTAACCAAACACCACTCTAGTTAATGTAAAACAGTATTGATACCCCTATTTCCAAAACACATAAATTGAGAAACTAATGAGAGAAATATTAATGAACGGAGTTATTCGACCAAGCACTAACCTATCCTTTTTCTTAATACTCCTAATCAAGAAGAGAGATGGATTATGGCAGTTTTGTGTAGATTATTGTGCTCTAAACACCATAATAATCAAAGATCCATTCCCCATTTCCAGTAGATGATCTATATGGCTCAACTATCTTCTTTAAACTGCACCTTCGCGCAGGGTATCACCAAGTGCAATCCACCTGATAGATATGGAAAAGGCGGTGTTTCAAACCTATAAAGGACATTATAAATGTTTTGTAATGCCTATTAGGCTTTCAAATGCTCCCACTACATTCCAAGCGTGTCCAGTCAACTACTGCACCTCAACGCATTTCGGGGAGAACCAGCTAGCTTTGGGTTCGAGTGGCATTTCACCCCTAACCACAACTCATCCGTTGATTCTTCAACATCAGTCGATTTGGACCTCCACTTAGTTTCACCCAAGCTTCATCTTGGTCATAGATAAATCACCCAAGTTCAGGTCCATAAGCAATGACAATTGCCCTATGAAGACTCGCTTTCATAACAGCTCCGGTAGGTTCCCTTAACCAAGCCACTGCCTATGAGTCATCGGCTCATTCTTCAACAGGCACGCTATCAGAGCCTTGGGCTCCTCCCACTGCTCCTATGCCTAGATCCCGTATAAATGGAAATTTTATTGGTAAGACCTTTTCAATTCTAGACAATATCTTATTACGAATAATTCTATATTCTAAGAGGTGTTGTGCAAATTTTTCCTTGTCTTCTTCGATGACATCCTCATATATGGTTCATCATAAGATGTCCATCTCAAGCATTTGGAGATGGTATTTTTTCCATTTTATAGACTAATTTATTATTTGTTAAACCCTTAAATTTGTGAATCTGGCAGTAGGGAGCTCAATTATCTTGGCCATAAGATATCTGACAAGGGGGTACAATCGATCCAGACAAAGTCTTTGCTATCTAACTGTGACCTCTTCCTAATTCCATTAAGAGCTTAAGGGGACTTTTTAGGTTAACCAGCTATTAACATTGATTTGTTGCTTAATATTTATTAATCGCAACCTTACTAACTAGACAATTGTGTAAGGACGCCTTTATTTGGAAGCTTGAGGCAACGGTTGCTCTCGAATAGTTAAAGTATGCTTTATCCAACACCCCAATCCTACCTCTCCCAAGTTTCTCCATTCTTTTCATTATGTAAATTGATGCCTTAAGTACTGGCACAGGGGCATTATTAACTCAACAAGGGCACCCTGTGGCTTATTTTACAAGGAACTACCTCCCTAGCCTTCAAGTTGCATCCACTTATACTCAAAAATTGTACGCCATCATATAAGTAGTAAGGAAGTGACGACAATATCTTCTTCAAAGGAGATTTATCATTCAAACAGATCATTAGAGCCTTAATTATGACTTTGACATTATCTACAAATTGGGTTCTAAAAATAAGTCTATCGATACTTTGTCTAGAGTCCCGCAAAGGTCCTTTAATGCTTTACACAGTGTCTCCAAGCTTATTATAATCTTGTTAGATGTTCTGTAAGAATTTTATAAAAATCACCCTCCCTCTTCACACTTGATTTCATCAAACTAGCAATTTTGTTTATATTTTCCACATCATTATATTAAGGAGGCATTTTTTATATACAATGGTAAAATCCAAGTTCCTGCCAAATCTGCCCTATAAACTCTCATTTTGGCATAATTCCATACCACACCACTAGTTGGACATGCTGGGATATAGAGGATCCTTTCCTAAATTGCCAACCTATTTTATTAGCATAAGCTCCACCAATCAATTTGATAATATTTGCTTAATGTCGTGTCTCTCAGTTCATCAAACCATTCGATAAAGCCCCTTAAGGATTGCTTTAACCTTTACCTTTACATGGGAAAATCTAAGACTTGATCTTCATGGATTTTGTCACCCATTACGCCCTTCCTTGAGCAAGACAACCATAATGGTGGTAGTCAATAGACTCTTAAAGCATGCCCAGTCTATAGACTCTTAAAGCGTGCCCATTTCTTAGGCCTCTCTTCATTTTTAATAGCATCATAAGCTTTTTTGGAAATTAAATAAAGTTTCCATTAACTATAGCCAAGCTATCCCAATATTACAATGAGTTCACCAAAATAGTATATAAAACTAAAATAATAGGAACAGATAATTAAGAAAACACAAATTTTGTAGTTATTTCTAGTTTCAAATGATAAGTTCCATCTATTTCTAATTCTAGTAGAAAGGGTTAACTGAGCATATTTTACAACTATTATGGCTTAAATCCAGTTGATAATTTCCTTAGCAAGCTAATGTTTGCTTAGTTCCTCACTCTTTAGATCCTCCTATTTATTTCCTTCTATAGTTGTTGTTGTAAAAGCTATTTTATAAATTACTCCACCATGCATCTATTGCTTAGCAATACGTGTAATCCAATTTAGAGTTATAATCCAATCATAAGAAGAACAAAAAGCTACTAGCAAATGTAAGATCATGCTCCAGACAGCCTTAGAGTACTTGCATTGGAAGAGCAAATGTTCTCTGTCTTCTTCAGCTTCTTTGCATAACACACACATAAGGTCAAAAGTCCAAACCATCTTTTTTTAGTTTTGATCATGTTCTTGATAACTAGCCAGTTGAATATCGATGCTTTCGGCTTCAAGTAGTTCTTTCATAAGAGGTTGAACCAAGGTAAAATTTCTCCCTTAGCCTGTAGTGCCTTATAGCATGACTTATTAGTGAATACTCCAGTAGGATCTGGCTTCCAAATTACATTATCCTTCATCAGCCCTTAAGTGATCTGAGGGAGGTATACCTTCAGTGAGTTAAATAATCTAAAGTTTCCACTCCATTGCCCATCAAGCATTAGTGAGGATACTTTACCATTGAGAGGAACTCTGCAAATTAAATAGAAGATTTCATTCTTTAAGAAGAAAGGGCTATACTCAGACTAATTATCAAACCACACCCATACATCTTCTCCATTTCCGAGCTTGTGTTTGATCTAAGGGCACACTACGTTTCTCAACTTCAACATTTATGTAAAGGTCAATGAGTGTTCCCTAGACCACTTTGTCAAAGAAGTTGCTCGACTTTATGGCTTCCGTTCAAAATCAACTTGGATAGGGACCCCAGTTTTATGAGTTCATTTTGGCAGGATCTCTTCAAGCTGTAAGGCACTTTGCTACCATCCGTGACTACCATCTTGAGTTTACAATGTTATTTAGTTTAGTAAAAGTGTGAGTGAGTGATAAATGTACAAATAAGATTGGATGTGGTTGATTTATTAGTTGGAATCGAGTGAATTTAACTAACTTTTGGAATAATAACATTTTCTTCTTCTCTTATAACTCTCTTTGTAAGTTCTTGTTATAATTATTGTGTTATTCAATGTGAAGTTTGTAGATGTTAGAAAAAAGAAGAGTGTGTGAAAAGGACAATAAAATACAACGTTAATTATGCTCTTGTATCTTAATTGTAATATATGTCCAATTTATTAAAGAAATGGAAATTTAATTAAAATTGATCAAGATTGGCTTCTAAACATAAAATTAATAATATTTTTATAACCTTGTCAATTGTCTTGGTGGTCAAGCACTTAAGCTATTTTCTGTGTCAATTAATTTAGTAATATGAACATAAGATTCATATTGAATTCGAAAATTTTTAGTTGGAAATTTTTTTAAAAGCTTAATTATTGACATTACTTTGACATATTATATACACACATGTCTAAATTTTACTACCTCTAGTGCACATGTCTAAATTTTGAGATCATTAAAATAAATATTTCATAATTTTCAAATATAAAATGAGGTACGGTATTATTTAACTATTTTTAGATCAAACAATTTTGAATCATGCATGTTTGATTTAAGTATTGAAATCTTCAAATAAGTCTTTAAATATAAGAATTTAGTATAACCTAACATAAAAGGCCATAATAAATTTTATCAACATTAGTTACAACAAGACGGTATATTTTATTTGAACTTAGAAATAATTAAGTTTACTAAGAATAAATTGCAACACATCATATCCCACATTTCAAGTTTGTACCTTTATACAATCTTAGCATTTGAATTAGAGGTTGTTTAGTTTTGTATGGTACAAATTAAATTAAAGAATTACTAAAATATTTACCACTACTTCGTTTTTCCACATCATTACTTTTAGTCTTAAAGATGTGAAGAGCAAATATATTATTTTTAATAATCCTATTATTTTAAACTAGGCAAACAATGTTTATATATATTATTAATATTTCCTTTTAATAAAAAGATATTTGTTAAAAATTATGACAATATTTTCACATATTTAATATTATTTATAAGGGATAATTATACCAAATCTAATGTAGTTTAAACATTTTTCTCTTTAGTCCTTAAGTTTTAAAAGTTGTCATAAAACTCCTTAGGCCTTGTTTAGTTAGTGGGAAAATAAAGTGAATTTGGAATCTGATTCTTCGGAAAATAAATCTATGAAAAGTAAAGATATTCCCATGTTTGGATACTTATAAGAATTCTAATAGAAAAGTTGGGTGGATTCTTATTATAGTATTTGGTATATGACAGTATTTCATAGAATGTAATTTAATTTTGACTTATATTTTCAATTATATCTCTACAAATCGAATAAAAATTGAAATCGTTAAATAATGTTAATTTGTAATACAAGTTAAATGTTAATTTTTTTCATTCATGATATTCTAACATATAATATTGTTATATCATAAATATAGTATTGAAAAATACTAAAAAAACTTTAACCAAGTACAAAGATAAATCTTAAAATTTAAATCAAATATCAAAAATTTTTCTAACATTGAAAATAAAAATACAAATAGTGCAATATTATTAAATTTATTATTAATTATTATTAATTTTCTACTTATTATTAATTTTATTATTACTAAATTTATTATTTTTATCAATTACATTTATTTTATTTTATTAATTTTATTATTATTATTATACATATTTTATTACTTTTTTAATTATTTTATTATTAATAATTTTATTATTTGTAATAATAATAATAATAATAATAATTGTTAATTTTCTACTAATTACTAATTTTATTATTATTAATTTGATTAATTTTATCAATTATATTTATACTTATATTTTATTTTTTTATTTTTTTATTTTTATTATTATTATTATTCTTATTAATTATTATTATTATTATTAATTTTCTACTTATTATTATTCTTATTATTATTAATTTTATTAATTGCATTAATTACTTTATTATTATTATTATTATTATTATTATTATTATTATTATTATTAAATTCCTTATTATTATAAAAGAGTTGTAGTAGAGTTGATAGAGAAGGAATGGTTGAATTGACCAGCGTATTTTTTAGATTAAATTCTTGAGGAAAGTAATCTAAATACCAAGGGGGTGATGAGATTTAGAATCCAAGCAAAGTACTACTACTTTCTCTAAATGGGAAAAGTTTTTACTTTCCTAACTATTCAAAAAAATGAACTAAACATGATAATATAAATTTTAAGAGAAAAATTACTTTTCCAATTAAGAATCCATGCTAACCAAACGAAACTTTAAAATTTGGTTTTTATTTTACTTTTACCATCTGATATCACTCTCTGTTATTAAATCTAATGGAAAGTGGATAAACGACATCATATATATGGCTTGATAGAACATATGTCACGGTTGTACTATGTAATACACGACCTTTGTTATATAGTCGTCCATATGTAGAATAAACTTATTTGATTGACATGTCTCTTAAATCATTTACCAATCGGTGTTACTCCTCAAAAAAAAAAAAAAGGATGACAAAAGTTGTCCTGCTTCATACTTATAGTATTGATTGTCTATTTTTATTAAAAGGCTAACGGAAAATAAGATAAGAAGATACGAGTAAAATTAAAATTTAAAAAGTTATATAATAACTTTTAAAAATAAAAAAAGTTTTAAACTACAAGAAATCTATTGTAATTTACTCTCCTTTTAAAGCCATTTGTGTGAGCCACTATGTGGCTGGTTTAACTTGTAGATATATGTTGGTTAATCACTCCAATACTAATCAACGATTATTTAAATAATTATGTAATGGAAAACAAGTTTTGTTTAGAGATGACAAACAACTATGGGTTTAGCATCGAGCTTTTTTAAAAAATTTTGAATATTGAGCGAGGCTTGAATTTGACTGGACTAACTCAGTTAGTTTTGACTTAAAGTTCGAGATTTTTTAAAAACAACGGCGTTTTATGTAAAATAATAATGTTATTTTAAAATTTTAAATTAAAAAATGGGTTGAATTGGGTCTAATCAACTTTTGGGTTGGGCCCAAAGCTCAGGCTAAAATTTTCAGGCTTGACTAGGGCTCGATGTCGATGATTGCCATCTCTTCTTTTTTTTTTTTTATCTGGAACAAGGCACAAAATAACTGACTAATATTTTATAAAAGAGAGGTCAATCCCTAGGTGCAATTTAACAAGTAAGATAGTTTGCAGCGGATCAAAGGACATGGAGGAGGAAATTTTCTTATTGGCTTAATTATAGCTGTAATTTACCTGTCAAAGGCAAAATTGATGTGTGTTTGAGAATGGCAACTCCTTTTAGATTACTGTTGATTATTCCATTCTGACCTCTGAATCATTAATAACTTCCCCAATGCGTTATTTGTGAGAAATGAACGAGAGAAGATCCTTTGTTTAATTTTATAATGTCTTATTCTGTCTCATAAATTTCAGTCATTTATTTATGCGAGTCTATAAAATTGGATTATTTATACGGGACTCACGTGAGACCCACATAAATAAATGGCTGAAATTTATGGGACAAAATAAGACACCATAAAATTAAACAAAAGGTCTTGACCCGAAATGAATGTAGTTGTATTGGAAATCAACTTGCAACACAGCCACCGAACAAGGACAGATTCTCTACTCTCTCCAGAGATTGCTTGCATCTAATATCATTTCAATTTCACGGTATTAAAATAGGCTTTTTGTCAGCAACCTCTACCAAGTTTTTACTTCAAATGACATCTACTTTGTGTCCATATCCATGAAACAACATTGTTACAGAATAAAGAATCTTTTATCTTGCCAAGAAGTTCGAGGATGCTGAATGATAAATCCCGACCATAAATATTGAGGACTGATCAAAGTCCTATGAGCACTTTTCAACGGCAGCTGAGGAACAATTTATGCGGTTAGCAGGATTCTCTTCTTATTTTACATTAGCTACTAGCTAGCTAGGTGGTTAATTAAAAAGCCAAATCTCAGAAAGCTGAAACAAAGTTAAGAACCTCTTGCAGAACTGGACTTAAGAGTTCACAAATCTTCAGTTTTCCTCCTGTAATTACATGTATTTGATCAAACATCAACAGGGAAATCCTGCTTCTGACAACTAACTTCCCTAAAAAAATAGAAAGGAAAACTCTCACTTTCCGGTGTTAGAGAAACTGCACTCCTTATTTGCTGTTCAGTGTACAGACAGCTACTCCTAATTTGCAGAATCTGAGCTTCCATTCTCATAAATTAGCTCAGATGTGAATAAACGAGCTAGGTTGTTCTAGTTTTAGAAACAAAACCAAACCCCCGCAGTTCCAGATACTTGCTTAACCCATCAAGTCAATGAGCAGGAAATGTTAATCATGCCAGCAGAGAAGAATAACAGTGCATCTCCATATGATGTAAAGCCTGGTTCTTTGCTCTCGAATATGTTTGGAACACCTCTGCCACGACCTCTGCTTCATGCTCCTAATAGGAAATGAGGTTGCAGCCATAATGGAGTGAATCCAGGAAAATTATAGAGTACCTGTGGGTACCAGAAGTACCGAGTTGTGGCTTGGAAGAGTCTTGAGGACAATGGGCGTTTATATAGAAGGAGTTGAAGAAGATATGCAAGGAAATAATTTGTGGTGGGAGGCAACTGTAGGCCTCTGGTTGGGACAATGGGCCATAGTTCCTACACTGTTCATGCAAAGATGACAAAGCAGACCTATAACCTTGTCTGCTTTGCCAAACCAACTCGATGAGGACTTGCCATCCAACTCTGGCCATTAAGGGTCATCCCTGTGTCGCATGCTTTACATAATATACCTTTCTTCATTCATGCAATGCATTTAAACTAAGTTCCAGGTGCTTCAGACCAACAGAATATTTGATTGATTTGCAGATCAAACAAACTGCATATATTCTTCCCTCATCATACCAATACCTTCTCCACATCCCACGACCATTTGATTATCTTGACTGACTGACGGAAACATGCAAAATGTTGCTGAGACCAAAGTGCTGAAGTTGATGATGTTTTGCGACATAGAAGCTCCATTGACCGAACAAGCCCACTGCCCATTTGAGATGGTTAGGTACTCATTATTAGTAAGCGTATGACCCTACTTATTTATGTCCATCGTGTCCTAATCAGTGGCAGCTTGACTTTGGGAACACACGGTACACTAGCCGCTAACCGCTTCTATCAGAAAGTTGGCACAAATTATTATCAGATTAGGCTCTCTGTATAGTGTATACTGTATAGAAAAGAATAAAAATAAAATTGAATCCATAATAATTTGTAAATTATTTATTTAAAATAAACTAATAAATAAAGTTGACTATAAATAATTATTTAAGAGGACAGATTTTTTAAATCCAATAATTGAAGATTTCGGAAAGTTTATGACACTCGAATCGTAAGTCTTCACAACTGGAAATTGTTAGGTCATAGCTAATACCGCTATTCTTTTCAGAGCCCGACTTCCCAAAAGCCGGGAGCATAGGTAATTAAGTTGGAAGCACCCTAGATTATTTTTTAAAACTTAAGTGACAAACCAAAAAGTTTATGATATAAGCTTCAGTTGATCGATAGATCACAAAAGATTGCACTTGGTAAAGTTAACCCAAGATGACGTCTCAACTGAACCAACCAAGAGAAGAGACATTCCCATTTTTCGTTACTAGACTCCAACAATAAAAGTGTGTATAATCTTTTTTTTAATAATATGTAAAATAATATTTGTATTTGGAATAATATAAAGCTGAAAAAAGCATGTAGATAGTCAGAATCAATCACAAGGTGGTGGCCTACTTCTATAATCGCGGGTGATTGTGAGGCAGTGAGCCTCCTTCCTTCCTCAATGCACACTCGATGCTGATTGATTTGAGTTGATTCATAATTGTACAAGTATTTCTAACATTCTTGGCTTTGGCTTGCTCCAATATTATTTGGGGGGGACTGGTCAGGGATGTGACGCAGTTATCTCACTTGCAAGCAGAAACACCAACAACACCCAACGCCAGTTGGGTCTTTCTCCTTCACTCTCCTAAATACCATTGTCTCATGTTACATGGATGCCTCATCTATGTATTGTTTTTCCTTAATTCAATGGATGTAACAACTTCATCGATTAAGGTTTATCATTGTTTTGTCCAATAAAAAATAGATTTATTTTTTATAACTATATTATATCTGAAAACGCGTATTAAGAGAATATGGTAATGGTGGACAAGGTGGGACCAACGAATTAAAATGTGACACATCGCAGTTTTTGGTCAATTAGACTTACTTCTGGGTCCATCCCACGTGCTATCTATTACCCTATTGTACTCCTAAAGCCTGACAGCCTAGGCCCTCAACCTTATCTAAATTTAGGATTAGGATCCGATAAGCCCCTTCAGTTAACATTATGTGCAACTATCTATCTGTTATATTTTCTTTTTTTTCTATTTAATTTATACCCACTCTTAGTTGATGCCAACTGGTTCAAGTCACTGTGGAGAGTTTTACTTTCAATCCAAAAAAAAAAGGGGTATTATAAACGACACATAAAGAAGAATCCAATATGTTAGGAATACATTTAAATTTCATATAATAAAAAGGAAGAAATATCAAAGGTGTGTATGCTATTAATGGTGGTTGGTAGAGAATATATGCGAGTGAAGGAGATTGACGGGCAACATGAATTCGGGTATCATGTCTTGTTGGATTAATGAACTTAAGGTTTGTCCGCAACCTGTTAAATTTAGGATTTCTTCTCCTTCTAATCTTTCCTGCATGTAATGTAAGTTTATTTTTATTTTGTTGTGTGGTGAGTGATCGAGGTTGTGTTCAACACTTTTTCTATGCCTTTATAAATAGAATAGTAGACATATGAAATCATTAGACAGACCAATTAGAAGTTTTATGAAGAATTAAGGATTGTAGCTTGGGGTCTCGTAAACTACCTATGATCTGATTTGATAGATCCAGAGGGGACAGAAGGGCCTTAACAATCTGCAGTAAATGAAGAGAATCAGCAACACATGTAATGAAACATGGCCCATGAATATCTGAAAATTAAATGGTCTCAGCCTCTCTCTACATGTTCAACTAAGATATTCTTCTGCAAAGTTGTCAGAAAATTAGAACATTGGCAATAACTTGATTCAGGGTCCCTGAGGAACTTCGACAGCTTAAAGAATCAGGGAAGAAAATAACATGACAAGTTTAATGTCTCAGTTGATTATGTCTGAATTAGTATATTGTCCACATTTTTTATGGAAAACCGTTTCATGCAAGAGCATCTTTTATCAATCTCAAGTTCTCCCCTGGTTAATATATAGGTCGGAAAATTGTGCCTCAGCCTTCCCATTTTTAGTGTTCTTGCTATTTCATCGTCATCGTCGTCACCACCCGGTTTAAAATCCCACAATGAAGCGGAGTCTAGAAAGATCTGATAGTTCGCAGCCTTACCTCTACACAGTAGAGAGGCTGCTTCCAATAGACCCACATACAGATGTGACAATAAAAAATGATGCAGATGAAAATGAAATAAGAGGAGAGGTAAATAAAATTAAATAAGTACATAAAGAAATAGAATAAAACAAAACCAAATAATATAGCTACAAATAATACAAATAACAAAGATACAAATACAAAATACTGATAATAAAATAATGATAATAAATAATAATAAATAAAGAAATAACGAAAAATAGGAAAAGAAATAAGGACAAAGGACATACCTAATATGGAACCCAGCTCTACTAAATATCTGATAGGCTGCAACAGATCGGCTCTGCTCGTCGCTATGTGTGCTAGGAGTTCTGGCGTTGCGACCTTGTGTGTATGACAATCCTACCGGGTCCGACATTCTTGTTGGATCGTTTCCGGACACCTGAAAAAAATCTACAACTCTCAAACTAGAAAAGAAAAATTAGACTTCGTACGCGGTGAGTAGAGTGTGCAAGCATGACAGCAAACCCTCCTAATACACTCACTCAACTACCTTGTCGTACTTTAAAGGGTTTCCCTTACCCTTATCTTATCCCGCCAAAATTTTCGATATCTCATCAGTTCCACTGTAAGGGCTAACTTTGACATATCTTTCTTAACTACTTCCCTCCAGGTCTTGTATGGCCTGACTTTTCTCTTCTTGTAGCCACTAAGAATAATTTGCTCACATCGTCTTACCGGAGCATCTGAGTGCGTTCTGCTCACATGCCCAAACCACTGAAGCCTGGTCTCTCTCAGCTTGTTGGCAATACTGGTCATCTGTAGTCTGTTTCGCACCACACGATTGCGGACTTTATCTCGCCTAGTAATGTCACACATCCACCGAAGCATACGCATCTCGGCTACCAACAATTGTCTTGTATGTCGACTTTTGACGGGTCAACACTCTGCCCTATATAACATTGTTGGTCTAATCACCAACAATGTTATAGAATTTTTAGAGAATTTTAGAAAATTTTCAAAAATTTTGGGTAATTTCAGACTAGGAAAAACGCCAAGTGGCAAAAAAATTGATGAATAGCAGTAGAATTAAGAGTCAAATGGTAGTGAAAATTTTTATAAATGACTTTGAGATTTAATGACTTATGTCATTGAAATTTGGAGACAATTGGAGTA
>JANIIA010000010.1:33006696-33016734 GCA_027478495.1 Erythroxylum alaternifolium | reverse complement strand
TTTCATTTAAATTTTAAAAAGTAAAAAATTAAAAGAAACTTAAGTAACCTTAAATTAAGCGCCCCCCCCCCCCCCCCGGGGGACAATTACATGACTGCCTGCCTGCCTAAAGTTCAAAATTACAACTCTTGCAATCTAATCTCCATAACTGACGACTGTGGTGCCGTCCTCTACATTTGCTTTGAATTGATAAATAAAATGCTTATGTACAACCCAACCCAATCCACCTTTTCACACGAGTGCCATAACCCGAGCCGTATTTGAAAACTTTGTTCTGTTCTGTTCTGTTAGGGTCCTTCAGGTTAATGAATATCAACACGCTTGGACTCTTCACTCTTTTGAACAAGCCGCAGAAATCACCAAATAGATTGATCGCCCTAACAGACAGCAACCAAAAAAGGGGAACATATACTTAACAAGTTCAGCAATAAAATTTCATAGTTCAGGAGAGTGTAGACAACGTACCCAGTGCCTACCTACAGCACATTAATATTTGCTCATCTTGGCCCCCAAATTCCTGGAGCTGAAACACAAACGACATTTGAGCCTTTAATACTAGAAAATTTAAGAAGCACAGAAACAAAAGAAGAAAATTGACCAACACCATTAGCAGTACATGAAGCATACAAGTAAATATGTTCAAAGCATGCAAGTATGGCATAGGCATGAATCTACTCTTTTACATCCTGCGTTTAAATTTAAACTTAGACAGGAAATTCATTTGCTACTGCAACTTCACCTTCACAAGTTGGTCTAAAGGAAGCAAAATTTCTGTGACGTGCTCCTCGGAAAGGAAATTCCCACTCATGATGTGGGTATCTACTAGGCTCCCTTGGGAGACCACCATAGGGACCTGATCCATAAGATGATTTGGCTTTCTCTGGGTACCGTGGACCTAGAGCAATTAAATATAAGCTCAGAATATTGGGATGCTGGAATAACTACCAGAATGCAGCATTATGTCTTCTAAATCCCAAAAGACAATTAAAGCAAGAACCTTACCATGCAAGTGGGGTGGAGGATATCTCCAGTTCTCATTCATCTCATACGGAGTTGGCTGCATTCTCTCATGGTTATTATAGTAGTTTCCACCATCAGTATTATGAGGAGCATTGTATCTGTGGGAGTAGGAAGGTGGTGGGGTTCCTCTTCGACACCTCATGTGATGGTCTGATGGAACATAAGAGAAATGATTTGAGGGGGGCTGATGTGGTGGCCTTGGAGGATACGACTTGTGACGGAAGCTAAGATCATCACTGTGTTGAACATCTCTAATTGATCGTACACTAAATAAATTGCAAGAGGTTGTTGAGTCACAAGCCTGGTTCCTCAATTGATCTCTACATTCTCGGGCATTATAGTCCCATCCACTGAAAACCGACCTATTGATCCTTGATGAAATTGACTGCTGAGGCACAAATTGTCTCAAATCATCTTGCACATCCTGCAAATTTGATCAGAATCAGAAAGTAGAAAAGAATAAAAGAACTACTAACAATTGGCTTTTTATATTTTAAGGTATAACACTCCTAAATTTGTGAAAAATTATTTAATCATATATATTTATATCAAGCATGACAATAAATAATGCCTTACAAATGAAGGACGAATAGAAGGAGCTGGTGGTAGTGGCGGCGGCGGCGGAGGAGGTGATAATGGCAATGGTGGGGATGATGGAGGAATATCCTGTGGAAGTGGCGGTTCATGGGACACCGGAAAACAAAGTTTATTTTGATGATGTGTGTTCTGTGCTGCACAGTCTCTGGCTTTGTTAGCAGTTGAATGGATTTCAATCTCACTAGAAGGAGCCACATCCTCCATTTCAAGCTCCCCATCAACATCCTCCAAGATGTGTCTATGTTTTTCCACTGCAAGGATGGACTCATGTTCCTCTGAAGCCTCACATTTATGCTCTGGAGTGACTGGCTCAAAGCTCTCTCCATCAGAATCACTTCCTTCATCTTCATCCTTGAGCATACGAGGCATACAAAACCCTGGAAGCTGAAAACTTGAATTGCTGAGAGTATAAGAAGAATATCAGTATAAAAGTTCAAAGAAAAATTCTGAAGTAACACAAAAGTAACAACGATTTCAACAAACTCAAACCTTCCATATTCGTCAACAAGCATACCCTCCATATCTCTAACAGGATCATCTAAAGATCTTTCTGTTCTAGCTGAACGGCGAGAGTAGGGCCCAGCAGAAGAAGAGTCACCGAGTGAATCAAGTTCGCGCATATGGTGGCGCACGACAGATTCTGGAAGAATCCTTCTTTCCAGCCAAAGTCTCAAAACCTAATAAAATAAAGAAAAAGGTGCAAGGCATAAGACAAAATAGAAATCTAAGAATAAAAGGCAAAATGGCATGTGTGCAATGCTTGCCTTCATACACTGCCTCCGATTTTCGTGTGCATAACTGCCAGCAGGAGCAGCAGCAGAAAGCAGGCGTGGTAGTGCCGCTTGAATTGCTGAAGGATATATGCCACCAAAATCACCTAGAAATTTAAAAAAAGCATAAGTGTTCCATTTTGTGAACAATCAGAGCACTTAATATTGGAATCCAGAAGTAGATTCACCCTCTCGTGAATTGATTCAACTGCATGGATCAAGCAAATATCGAGGAATGCAATTTACCCTTCAATCCACGAGAGCATTGAGTGATAGAATCAACAAGGAAGAATAGATCCACCCTTTTGTGTAAGTTTGATTCAGTTTCCAAACTATGGGCCAGAATCTCCACCACCTAGTTCAGAAGAGAAAACTATTATCGAATAAAAATTTAGGACCGTATGTTTAAAAGAATAGAAAAGTAGTGCTACAGAAAAGTGGCATCTCTTAAGCTGTATAAAAGTACTGCCCACCTCATTTCTTCTTAATAGTACAATCTGAACTATTGCTAGCACAGATCTATTACATAATCTCTTCAAAATATTCCATAAGTTCCTAAATAAAATTCCACTGTTCATAGCTCTCTATCTCCTAAGATAAAAAGATGAGAAGTAAATTACAAAAGCAAGCACGTATACCTTAGAAGAGATACCAAACTTTGCACAGTCAATTGCCAAGCGAGTTGCCCTTGCAATACTCTCCTTTGTCCTTGTCAAGGATCCAAGCATTCCCTCAAAGGATGAGAGAGCAACATGTGCTTCTGTAGGGTTGCACCATTTGCCAACAGATTTTGGCTGTAGAGGCACTGTCGTTTCAAATTTGTTTTCATCACCAACTGAACTGTACACAGGTTTCTTCTGTTGCAATTGTCCAATGGGACTTGAACAGCTACTGTTTTCAGTCAAATTTGCACTTTCAGCAGTGGAGACGTGGCACAATAAAGTTGTTGGTGGAGATTGCCGCTTTGGAGATTCCATTTCATCATCTTGCAATGGACTTAACTGGACAGTCAACACTTGGCTCTTGGACAAATGATCAGGTTTCACATCTTTTCCTAGCCCACGCCTAGATAAAAAATAATAACAAACTCTAAGAAATTGGCAAAGAACATGATTGATTAAAAAAAAAGAAAAGAAAAGAAAAGAAACATTATGAACTATAAAAGAAGCCTCTGACAAACTGTGGTTGTAACTTCTCCACTGAACAATAACCACTTAACACATTTTTTCATTATTTTTCTTTCCTGAGTTTGCAACCAAAGTGGACAAATTACTCTATACCTTATTCCGGACAAATACTAAAATATATTATCATTTATGTTCAGGTAGCAATTGATACATAACCAAATATTGAAGATACTAAAAATGCTTAGCATAAAACCATGATCATAGCATAGGTTAATGAACCAGATTCAAATCAAGGAGATAAAGACACTTACAGGACATTCACTTGAACGCCATCTTCAATTGCAGACCTAAATGACTCAGAAGTAGTATCTCCTGCACTGTGTTGAAGCACATTCATAGAACCTAAAGGTGTTCTGGAAGCTTCGCAAGCCTGCGACATAAGGACCGGAATTGGCCCACATTTTTCCAATTCCTCGAAACTTCTACCAGAATTTTCACCTCCAAAATCTTTTAACTCAACATCTTCAGAATTGTCCTCATGCTCTGCAAGTACTAAATGTTGCTGTGATTCTTGGTTGGAATGCAAAACAGCCTTGTCTTCATCACGATCAGGTGTCAAGTGTACTGGACTTGCAGTTTGTACTCCCATACAATTGGTATAATCATCTTTGCTATCATCTGCAGCCATAGCCCCCATACAGGTGTCTCTGGACGGTTCTTTTCTTTTAGGGTTTTCCACACATAGATTGCAAGTGTCTGCTTCTACGACCGTATCAGAATCACAACACACTGCAGAAGCCGTACGGTCCAGAGAACCTACAATGCCCTTTTCCAAACCATTGACTTCTTTGACTCCGATAACTGTAAGGGAGCTCTGTGTTGTAGATATTGAATCACAATTGATCTCCATCCTTGTTTTTGATATTTCTGTGCAAGGTTCAGCTTCTTCAGCTGCATTAGCTGACATTGCTTCTAAGGCACGGTGTAGACGTTTGGATGGAGGTAAAACAGCTTCACCATCTGCTGAACAACCAAAGGACTGGCTTTCCTGGACTTTCAAAAGCTGTGACCCATTTCCCAAACTTTCAGTGCATTCCTTTGGAGGTGATAATTTCTCTAAAACTCTCTTCACTTGAAATGAATCTCTATCAGGAGGACAATCAATGTAAGAATCTCTGGAAGGGCTATTCTGCTCTAAATGATTGGATACAACTACTTGACTGATGTTATCATGCATATCTATTTGTTCAGCTGGAAATTCATTAGAGTATTTTTCCTCCGCCTGAGAAAAGCCACTTCTTTCTACCTTCAAAGGCGATGGCTTACCCATTCTAACTCTGGCTCGTTTCACAAGTGGTAAATGCTCATCTCCTTCCTCTTGACCACATCTTTCACTGAAATTTGTACAAGCATTCTGTGCAGTTTGAATACTGTTATTTGCCTCCAAAACAGCTTCCTTTTCATCTTTGACAATTGGATCACCAGCTTCATTAGTCAGTCGTTTTCTACTTGGTTTCCTTTTCTTCTTTATAATAACAGCCTTAATATGGAAATCAAGCCCTTTGCTCAATTCAGCATCGCCCTCCAAACACTCAACAGGAGATTCAGAGTGCCCAAGTTTACAAATACTGTCCACAGCACTTTCCTCATTCAAAGTTAAGGAATCAGAATCATTGTCCTCGATACTATCACTTGAAACAAATGCAGATGAATCTACATGATTGCAATCTGCATCTGGTGATTTCCTGATCTGCTTGTTCCTTCGCAAAGATCCTTGGAGTATATCAGTCAGTACATTCCCATTGAACTTGCTAGGATCATTAGATCTACAGGATTCCAAAAGTGAAGAACTTCTGGTCCTCTCAAGAGCTGGTGTCTTATTTTCTGCAACACATTTCCTAGATCGTATGTTTCCAGATCTTTTTCTTGAAATATAAGTAGTGACGATAGGTCTTCCAGTGTCCGTAGTGTTATCAGTAGCCAATGGCTCCTTCTCATGCAAAGAGATGACTTGCACTGCATCCTGAGCATTTGAAATTAGAGGACTAGGGTCGTGTCGACCAGCAACAATTGTCTTTGAAGATACACTCTGATCCTTCAACTCAAATTGAGATAATAACTCCTCTGAATTCCCACCATTTGCATTGCTGACTCCATCATTGGGGTTTAAATCATCAATTTGATCTTGTTTCTTTGATTTCTCGTAACTATCAATGATCTCACGCACTGCACGAACAAAATCAGCACCCTTACCCTGACGTTTTGATATAAGAGATTGCTTCGTCTCCTCAGTGAACTCTTCTACATCAGCAGGATTGCAGAAAGCTCTGAACAGAAACATATCATCAATACAGTGCAAGATGTGTAGATATACACCGACTTTGATCTTACACACAGTGTGCATATGGAAAACAATCACATAGATTGCATATACCAGTTAAATGAGGCGAACATCAAACAGATAGCAACCTCACGTAAATACGTTAAACTATTACAGATAGAGAACAAGAAGATCAAAAGACTTGGTGCATAATTACCTTTCTGTCAAGCGTGAAAGAAGGTATGCTCCATTTTGTAAAGGTTATACGTATTATGGCAAACATAAGTAAGATGCTTCACAATAAAAATTATCACGATGATCATTTTATATTAAAAAAATTGTTTACAGATACTTTCAGAGACCAGTATATCATAAAAGCTTTTTTTTTTCCCATCTTAGAAAGGCAAGCATCAAAGTCACATTTAACCAAGATAAAAGTTGATTGAAGCCAGAAAGCTCTGAACAGAAACATATCATCAATACAGAGCAAAATGTGTATATATACACCAACTTTGATCTTACACAAAGTGTGCATATGAAAAACAATCACATAGATTGCATACACCAGTTAAATGAGGCGAACATCAAACAGATAGCAACCTCAAGTAAATACGTTAAACGATTACAGATAGAGAAAAGAAGATCAAAAGACTTGGTGCATAATTACCTTTCTGTCAAGAGTGAAAGAAGGTATACTCCATTTTCTAAAGGGTATACGTATTATGGCAAACAGAAGGAAGATGCTTCACAATAAAAATTGTCACGTTGATCATTTTATATTAAAAAAATTGCTTACAGAAATTTTCAGAGACCAGTATATCATAAAAGCTTTTTCTTTTTTTTTCCATCTTAGAAAGGCAAGCATCAAACTCACATTTAACCAGGATAAAAGTTGATTGAAGAAGAATCATAATGGCCAAGAATTCAGAAAAATAAGTAGAAAAAACTGAGGCACCCACTAAAATTCTATTACCTATGCCCAATTCACCTACAGAGCTTGAAATCAATAGAGACAGATATTTATGACAGAAATGATTATATAGCTGTATAGGTAGCTTAAAAGAAACTAAACAACCAGAGAACAGAAAGCAAGAATGTAAAGGGGATCAAATACACACATTGCATGTGATAATGCCACAATTGCTACCAATTACCAAATCAAACTCTTTTAACTTTTAAGTTGCATTTAGATTACCCTACACCAAAGTTGGAACTTTCAACTTCAGTTCTGATTCCTATTCTAATTCATTACACAATTACAATGATTCCAAATGTAGATTTTTTAAGAATTTTGATCAAATGTAAGATTTAAATTTCAAATTTCAAATAATTCAACTTTAACCAAATTACTTGACGGTCTGTGACAAGTTTTAAATCAAATAATTGTAATTTCCATTTTCCATAATTGACACAAAATTACAATTTCAATTTCAATTTCAATTCCAATGTCAAAAGTAAGACCCAAACAGACCCCAGGCCTTGAAGTGAAGGACCCTTTAAATCCCTAGACTAAAACCCAAACATCAAACAATTCTTACTAAAAAGCAGAACCGATAAGAAAATATGTGGTTATTAACCACAGGAACATAATTTAAAGGAGCAAAGAGTTCAAAAGATCCTTACTTCTTTAAAGCATTCTGTCATCTCACTCACATATCCAATTACAAATCTCACCACATGTTTGCCCATTCTTTTTCAATACTCAGCTAATAAAGTTTCTTCATATTTATGCTTAGGGTAAATATTGACATTGCTTTTCAATAGTCTCAGCATAACGACTTTCAACTCATAATGAAATAATGAAACCACATAATGACCAGCAATCATTATTGATAAACGGTGCCTCCTTTCATCTAAAGTAGTAATAAAATACCATGAACACCATGTTCCATGACAAACACACCTTTTTATGACATAAAATATACAAAATTGAACTCCACCATTTTGTTAGTAAATCACATAAAGATATTATAAGTAAAGATGCGTTGCCCACAACTCATAAGCCAAGTTAACCAGAGCCTAAACCCAGCTCAGAAGTGTCAAGCCAGTTCAAGTATCAGCCAAACGAGATAATATAAACTAGCACCTCATGGCAGGCTTAACACTCTAAAAAACCTATACACTATACTACATATCGACAGCTTTCTCCAAAAAATACAGGATAAGAATCAGCTATCCGGTAGCACAGTACAAAACACGGGATTTGCAAATCTCCTACACAAATTAGAACTACTAATGAGGGCTACAAACTAGATCTTGTGCGCAAAACATAGTAAGAGAACTTACTGTATATAGTTGTCATTCAAACCAGAACAAAAACAGCCAAATTAAGACAACTTAAATTTACAACTAACTAGAGAGTTATTATGTTCAGTTGCCAGGAGTACCTACAAGTTCTAGGTATTATTTGCAATCATAATTGAAAAATTCTAGAACAACTAAAAATCCCCAACAGAATATCTTTTTGGCCCGAAATAATTTTGGTCCCACTAAAAGTTTTCTTCAATAGTCCTTTAGTAATGTCCTAAAATAAATGCAATCAACCACATTAAGGTCTTAAGAAAGAATAGAGGACTTGAATCTCTACTTTCCCATGAATCTCTCTCATAGTCAGAACAACCAACCTAAACTATGAGAAGAGATTTTCGTGGCAAGAGCTCAAAATAAGAAGAGAATCTCCATTTAGAATGCAGTATCATTTGGGCTGCATTTCAAATACATGAACTTCAGTTCATTGTTCAACTCGGCAATTAGCAAATAGCTAAAGAAAGCCTTTCACTAAAATGCCAAAAGATTATCATTACCAACATACAACCCACTGAACCAAGTTTCTGAGAACGATAGTTTAACTATTTGCTCAGTGGTTCAGAAATTTTGGGATAAAACAATCTATAATCATAGTAATGAGGGCATAGTTTATTATCTCAGTCACATATATCCCACATACTCACATTTGCTGGGTTCCAAAGAAATAGACAAGTACTTTCTTCCAATCAGGTTGAAAGCCCCACTTCTCCGGCTCACTTACCTGACACGAAAACCCAACTTCATAAGTTCAAAGTCCAAAAGTGAATACACATTTATACTACCAGTCTCATTACTAGAAGCCTGAGCTTGGATAGGAATACAAACATAAAGACTACATAAGCAACAGTTTGATGATAGCAAATAAGAGTGATTCGCATAAAAATGTCAATTCTGCCATAAATGTCACCTCAAATTTCAATTATTGCATCAGAAAACTGAACTGCCACAACTCGCGCCACCAGACTCAATACAAAATTGCACAGAAAAAGTACCCAGCTTATACATCAACCAACCTCTAAAGAAATTCTGACCAAGAAACCAAAAGAATCTCCAAAGTTTCGTTCAATCTAACATTCAAGTGCGAAAGAAAAGCAAAGCAAAACAGAACCTCCAAATAGCGTGTCAAAAGAAAAGCCTACACTTGCAACATCAGAATCAAAACTTCAACTATTTGCACACAGTACATCAAGCAATACCCTAACCCGAATCAACTACGAACCAAAGCTCACCCAGAACCACAAAATACACAAATATGCAACCAAAAACCCTAAACCAATTAACCTTCCAATCAGAATCAAAACGTCAACTATTTGCACACAGTACATCAAGCAATACCCTAACCCCAATCAACTACGAACCAAAGCTCACCCAGAACCACAAAATACACAAACATGCAACCAAAAACCCTAAACCAATTAACCTTCCAATCAGAATCAAAACTTCAACTATTTGCACACAGTAAATCAAGCAATACCCTAACCCAAATTAACTCCGAACCAAAACTCACCCAGAACCACAAAATACACAAGCATGCAACCAAAAACCTAAACCGATTAACCTTCCAAAATATAAAACCTCCCTAAAAACTACTTCACAAACTCGAAACATATCTGTATCTAGGAACAAGTAGACAACAACTATCCACAATTATTAACTGAGAACTCTACCATGGCTGGCCAAGATGGATAGCCTTTAAGCTTGGCGAGCACGAGATCGCCGACTTTCCATTCACGGCGAGCGGCGGCGGTGGAGGCTTTACCACCGCCTCTTCTGCGACTGGGCGCCATCGCTAAAACGCCACAGTTCCAATCAAATTAAAGGGCACGCTTGAATCTGAACTGAACCCACTGATTTCTGTCCACAAAAGGGAGTAGCGCAGCACTGTCTAGGGTTCACT
>JANIIA010000010.1:32984117-32995501 GCA_027478495.1 Erythroxylum alaternifolium | reverse complement strand
GCAATTACGTACTGTTTGAACGATATGCAAGTTGAAATGAATGATCTTCTATTATGCTAATTTCTGAATAAATGCTTATCTGTTGAATGAACAACTGTGGAATATGTGTTGTATTTGTGTAATAAGGTGAATTCATCAATGATGGTTCACTCATTGAGTTCGAAAAACTCATCAAAAATTGCACCGTGGCTTTTCAGGTACGAGACAGGAGACTTAAGTGTTAATCAGGACATAAAGTTTTTGGAGATAGAGAAATGGATCAGAGGTTCGTCAGCTGACTCCCGAAGGAACATAGTTTTTGCTATTTTGTAGCTTGTTAGAACTTGCATTAGGTTTTGTAAATACTTGTTGACAGAAACAATGTAAGCTTAAGAAATGAATGGAACGAATGTTGTTGAGAAAGAATTATAGTGATTTTCGAGTATGTTAGATGATGCCATGTGTAAGTTCGATTTGTTATTGCTTCAACATACCATTATCGTAGGATATGTTCCCAAAAGTTTGGGTATGTACCCTATGATAGTGGGATGTTGCAAATAAAGCCCCTGAATATGATGATTTTAGTGCTTTATTTTCCTAAGAAGCTTGGAGTGTGACTGATGACGTCCTTGTAATAATTGTATTAGATTCTTTTGATAATAAAAGAATGCTCAAGGAACTCAATAATCAAAAGCTGGCGGATAGTATGTTTCCATGGATAAGAGAACTCCTTGTCTTGAACAAATGTTATGAGAAGATGAGTGAAAATGGATGCAAAATATGGGGTTTAACATAGTCACTTATCACACTCCCTTCTTGATATTGGTTATTAGTCATAATTTTCCAAGGTACCAACCACTTGAAATATCAGTATTTAGTGAGTAATAATTGTAAATTTCAAAACTTTTAAGAACTAAATTAAAAAAATAAAGCACTACTAGCCCTAACTAAGCTACGAACCTTACTCTCTTTTCTCATTTTTTTCCACTTTCTAATGTCCACTCACATTTTAAGCAGTAGCTCCTCTCTTAACCACGACAACTGCCAACTCCTCCTTACTACATCCACACTCGTGACATTACAAAAAACCATTGCACTAATTCAATGACTCCTCATCAAGACATCACTAGGCACTAACTCCGTACTACGATAATAGGATCTAGAATGTTGATGATAGGATCTAGAATGTTAAAGATGTTCTAAACTCACCTTCGGAATTATATTCTTGAATTAATGAAAATCTGATTGTTTATATGTTTATTGGATATGTTGTGGTTTGATTATGTGATTGCATAATTCGGTCATAAACTGAGAGGGTGAATCGAATAAAAACGATTAAATTAGAATAACGAGAATTAGGTGATTTAATAGAACAAGAATTGAATCAGATCAAGAAATTGTGTGAAGAGAGATCTTGCATAGGTTTCCAATTGTTTATTAGAGAACTTCAGAACTAATTAGGGTCTTGGATATGTTGTAAATTGAGAGATTGCAAACCCCATAATCTGATTAGGGTATGATTTAGGGTTAATGGTTATAACTCGAGAGAGAGTAATCAACCTTAGGATAGTTTAGAATTAACAAGCCAATAAGTCATAATCAATTAGATTAACATTAAGGATAGGTAAAATTTCCCTTCTCTCAATTGGTAGATTCTTTTAGTTGATTCTTGGGTGTGTTGCAATTGCTTAGTAATTAGTATCTTCGTGTTTGGTTCTTAATTTGATTGATTGAATTAAATTCTTGTATTAGTTTTATGCATCTTGATTTTCTGTTATTAATTTCTGGCCTTAGATTTTAGGATTAGATTAACTCCCTCCTTGTGGGATCGACACCTTTGGTATTACGTTAACAAACCATGTACCTGTGGATTATCGAGGGTTAATATTAAAACCTACACACAACAAACCCCCAATTAGTGTTTAATTATGTATGATGGTTGGACAGATAGATGACATAAGCCTATTATCAATTTTTTAGTTTTTTCTACTAAAGGGATGATGTTTTTAAAGTCCATTGATGCATTCGACTGAGTAAGAAATGTTGATACTCTGTTTAAGATATTTGATGTTGTTGTAAATGAAGTTAGGTTTGAAAATATTGGACATTTCATCACTATCAATGATATTGCTTACAAATTAGTTAGGAAAGGGTTGTTAAAAAGGTATAATTCTTTCTATTAAAGTCTTGGTGTTGTATATTGCATTGAATTATGAAACCATGTAGAAAGTGGAAAAAGTGACTAAATTTATCTACAATGGTACATAAATTCTGAAATTGATGAGAAGGATTTCACTGACGGTAAGAACTTGTAGCATCCCACCATTACAATATTTGCAATTAATTTCTTATCAATTCATTTTTTGTTTTAATAAAAAAGGAGTTGGGAAAAATATTTACAAGTAATATGTGGGATGCATCTCAATATACTAGGTCTAATGCTGGAATAGAGATTTCCATAATTATACTTGAAGATTAAGAATTTTAGTCCTAATGTCAATTTTTCATCTCAATTTTTGAGACTTTGGTGAGAGTAATTCGTCTGGTTGATATTGATGAGAAGGCAATAATGATTACTTTTATGATCTCATGGAAAGGGTGAAAGAAGTAATCAAGTCCAATTTGTAAAATAGTCTTTCTTTTATACACCTTGTTTTACAATTATCAATAAAAGATGAGAAAGAAAATTTTATTCTTTGTTGTTTGCTCTTGGGGAATTTTTGAATCATGGTATCTATTTTGAATCATGTTTTACAAAGAAAGTAGAAGTTAACAGGGGAATAATATTAAATATCACAATAATTATGTTTGTATGAGATGACGCAAGATCTCCTTAGCTCATAAATGAAGGTATATAAGGATATATGCGGTGATTTTGGGTTGCCCATTGTAATTTATCAAAGAGACAAGCTTAATTTAGACATATATTTATTTTGTTTACATGATTATTTTCATTATCTTATAGTTACTTAGTGAAGCAATTTAGAAGTGGTGTTTCATAATTATAGAGGTTTGTAATTAAAATTCTATGTTAATGTGTGAGTGTAACTAGGTGAGAAAGGAATTATAGTACATTTAAATTCACCCATTTCATAAAAAGAAAGATATTGGAATTAAAAGATTAAATGATTTGGTGTTTGTTTGATACAATTTAAAGCTTCAAGAAAAGTATATTATTATCATTATTAAGTTAAATATAATTTCTTGTAATTTCTTAATAAATTATTTTCATTTGTTTGTTATGAGTCTTAACAGAGCAAGCAGTTTTATTGATTCAATTTGTATTGACCATGTTGATCTTTTAACAAATTAGGTTCATGAGGAAACAAGTTTCATAGACAAGAGTAACTTAGAAGATAATCTTAGATGGGAAAGTATTGACATGTCACTTGTTAAAATGTGTTTGAATGATGGTGATGATGAGATTCCTCTTACTGATGAGAAATTTGTACTAAATGAAAATTAGGACCTGTGTGATTTGAGCATATGTATTATTGAATGAAGTTTTAGGTTTTTCATCTTTTGTCTTTTCTTTTAATTTCATTTGTATTTGATGCACATGATAAATTCTTTATATGTCATATAAATATAAAACTTTTAACTTTAAGGTGTCTTATTTGGTAACTAGTAAGAAAGAGGTAAGAATGAGAATGTAACCTTTATTTCTTAACTTCTAGTTGTTTGGTTACCGGTAAAAGATAAAATAGAGAATGGCAAAACTGAAATGAATCATAAATAATCCTGGAGTTTTATTCAAAAGGAGGGTGCGGGTATAAGTTGGAATAAAAAATCAAGAATAAGGGATAAAAGATATAATTAGAATATTATCAAAATATTACCAAAATATTATCAAGATATTGATTCTTATCAGAATGTTATCATCAAAATCAAATATTACGATCTTTTATATTAATTTATTTAATGATTATTTTATTTCATTGATACTTTTATTCTTATCTTAAAAATCATTAATAATTATTTAAAATTTAATAATTAATCATTGAATTCTTTTGATTAATTATTTATAAAATATAAAATATGTTAATTAATTATGATCAAAATAAATTATATAATAACTAAATATGAGTAAATATTTCATTATCATTTTTAATATTAATACCAAATATTAACATAACTATTTACTTTGTTTAATACTATACCAAACACGCATAATCAGTAATTTCATTTTTATCCTGATTCTCACTTTTCATTCTGATTTTTATTTTTTATTTCGATTCCTTTATTACTAGTTACTAAATGAGACCTAAGTATATTTGTTTTAGGTTTCACTTCTACTTTGATGTGTTCCTTAACACGCACTCTTGTTGTAATGCTTATAAACATATATTATTTAAAATATATGATGTTTTGATATAGTTATTCTTTATTATATAATGTAAATTGTAATATTTTAAGAATTTTATATTATTTTTAGTTTTATATCTATATGAGAATTAAACAATACTTTTTAAATATAAATTGTGGTTATTATTTATATGAAAATATATGAAAAGTAATATTAATAGAAATAAAGAAATAGTTATTATTTCAAATTTATATGATTATAAAATTGCGAAATAAGGTTGATGTAAAACTAAAAATTATATAGCATAATATATTAATGGACTATTTTATAATTTTATAAAAATTAAGGACTATTCTATATTTTTAGGAGTGACCTAAAAAGGTACTTGATATTGGCTGGTCCATGTATTGTATTGTACTAAAATCAAATTCAATACTAAGTTGGGTACGATATTCGCAACATTGGAAGATTGTCTTGAAGTCTTAGTAATCCTTATTAGTCTACATCCATCTAGGATAGAAATATCAGTGATAATATTTTTTCTTACAATAATTCCTCAAGAACTATAATACTAAAGCTTTAATCAAAAGTTGCCAAAATTTTAAAAGTTTGATAGGAAATGGCTTAGATACCTGATATTGGTTTGATAACTAGTATAACTTAGGCCATCTCCATTTGAGAATTGAATAGAGCTTAATGAGACTCTGGATCCTTAAGAATGGCAAAGTGAAAGAATCTCCTTTATTCTCTGACTCCATAATATAGTAAAGAGATAAATATAAGAAATTCACTAATAAATCATGCCCAGAGATATTCAAAAGATATTGCCTAAGGATCATATGGATGATATAGTTTGGTGTAAGCATGCCATCCCTAAAACCTCATTTATCTTTTAATTAGCTCCTAAATAAAGGCTAAAAAATAAAGATAAATTCAAAGCTTGTACAAATCTAGTATGTTAACTTTGCAATTTATTCCCTGATTTTATTGATAAATGTTGCAACATTTATTCTCTTTAGCATGAAAGTTAGAGTTCATCAAGGAAAATTTTTAGAGGGTTTATATTTAACTCTAATAATTTATTTTGGATTAGAGAAACTATGATTTCCTCTATGGTTTATGTTCTCCATACTCTGTCATACCTTGATGTGTGCTATTTGTTGATGATATTGTCCTAGTGTATGAGACCACGAAGGGGGTCAATTTCAAGTTAGGATGTTGGAGAGAAACGTTAGAGTCGAAAGGTTTTAAAATGAGTAGGACTAAGATGGAGTATTAAGAATGCAACTTTTTGTGAAGCCAGATGGTTCATGAGGCGGCGGTAGCAATTGATACTAACGTCATACCATAAAAATCAAGTTTTAAATACCTCGGGTCCATCATTCAGAGTGATGGTAATATCGATGCCGATATAATCCATCGTATCAGATCTGGGTGGATCAAATGGCGAAGCGCATCAGGGGTCTTATCTGATAAAAAGATTCCTTTAGAGCTCAAACGGAAATTTTATAGAATGTTGATTCAGCTGACCATATTATATTGGGCAGAATGTGGGCCCACCAATCGTAGACATATAAGACAGTTGTTGGTAGCAGAGATGCGTATGCTTCGGTAGATGTGTTATATTACCAAAAGAGATAAGGTCCGAAATTGTGTGGTGAGAGACAAACTACAGGTGGCTAGTATTGCCGACAAGTTAAGAGAGACTAGGCTTAGGTGGTTTAGGCATGTGAGCAGGAGGTACCCTGATGCTCCGGTGCGACGCTGTGAGAAAATAACCTTTAGTAACTACAAGAGAAGAAAAGGAAGGCCATATAAGAACTGGAGGGAAGTGATCAAGAAACATATGACAGAGTTAACCCTTACTGAGGAATTGGCCAGAAATAGAAATTTCTGACGTGCTAGGATTAAAGTAAAGGATATCCTTGAAAGTGCACCAAAATAATCGAGTCAGTTATTAGGAGCCGTTTACTGTAACGCTCGCACGACGTATTTACCGCTTAAGAAGTGCAACCCTAGTGTCCAATCCGTCTTTTCTAGTTACGAGTTGTGGAAAAGTCTTTATGTCGTAATACTTGGCTTTTCAGCTCAGGTGTATGGGGAAAGGTCCTACAAGGCCATCTGATACCGTAGGATTGTCATACTCACAGGGCTTTTAAGCAAGGACTCCTAACATAACTAGAGACAGGAAGAGCCGTACTTTGCAGCTTATCAGGTATTAGTAGATCTGGGTACCATATGAGGCATCTTCTTTGGTTCTATTTTATTTTATTTATTTACTTATTTATTTTAATTTTATTTACCTACTCTTTTAGCATATCAGTTTTACATATTTACTCTTTTGACCTGCGTTACTTTCTTATTGTCACATTTACATATGGGTCTACCAAAAATAGCCTCTCTACTATATAGGGGTAAGGCTACGTACTATCAGACCTCCCCAGACCCTGCTTTGATGTAGGATTCGGACTGGGTGTGATGATGATGATACTTAAGTTGCTCGTTAAACTACTAATCTAAAGTATCTCTTCTTGTTGTCTACATCTTTACAAGTTTTATTAGCCTAGCTTTTGTATTGTTATTACTTATTGATATTTACTAGCCTGAACTTAGTGTCTCTGTGCTCCTTAGTACAGAAGATGAGTGCTAACTTTTAACTATGTATAACCTCTAGCTTCTTCTCATTTTACTTCAGTTCATCTTTCAAAAAAACACATTTAATACTATAAAACCATTCAACATAAATCCGTAATTATTACAATTCCAGGAACATTATCCTTCCCACTACTATAGAAATTAAGAATCCAAGGGTGACAAAAAGCACGATAGAAACAAGATTCTATTAAATCATAGAAACAAAACATTATATCATGTAAAAAAAAAGGTTCGAACAACATAACTAACTTGTAGGTGTATATTCCAAAGACATTAACGTGATAGTCATCTTTACATTTTCCACTTGATAAGACTTTTTCCTTTGTCATTTTAATTAGTTTTAACCCTATTTTTAGATCCTAAGAATTGTGGAAGGCTTTCTTTATACTTTTCGCTTAGACTCACCATAGCACTTCCTTTTCTTATCTTCAGCTCCTTATGAGCATAATTTAGTCATGTACACCTCAATATGTACTCAGAAGCCCTAAGATGTTCATTATAAAATAATAGATGTCTTATAGAATCCCTAATTGTCTTGATATTCTTATTTTGAATTAGGAGAATTTCTATATGCTCCTAACTTAGAGGCATAGATCATATGACATCTCACACTTACTGTGTATCTGACAAGATATGACCATCATCCCTCAGTTTACTAATTATGTTTGATATTAATATCGTATGCCTTGGCATTAAATGCACCAATTTTATCTATTTATTCATGATTTATTTATTTTTCTTATATATGTTGAACTGAGTAGCAAGTGATTATATTTTTGTCATTACAGTGCTACCAAAACATACCACTAGAGCAAACCATACGCCTGAGGCTTAGTTATACCTCTTAAATTCTCACTTAACATCATTATTTACGCTACGAGAGTCATGGAGTTCTCTTTTTACACAAATTATATGTGACATATTTTTTTTTCTTATAATGAGTAGTAATTTTTTTGTTAGGAACTTCCTGATTTTATATAACAAGTCAATAGCCTTTTTCTTTTATACGCTCCAAATTTCTTTAAAATTTTTCATTCATATTTTCACCTCTAGTGAATTCTATGACAAAATTTTTGGATGTAATAGTTATTTTCCTTTAATTACGTAGTTTGCACAATGATATAGTATGCAGTTATTGTCATTTTCAATTAATGTGATATAACTTTTTAAATAAAAAACTTTAATTAGTTTATCAATTAAATATATAATAAAAAAGTCACCAATTTTCAATCATCATCCATTGTTTAATAACTAATCATTCTATTTAGATGTATTTGTTTAGCATATAAATATTGTTCATAAATTAATAATTGTACATAAACAATTAACAATCTTTAATAATGCATTAAACATAAAAAGTTCTCATCCCCTATATTATAGGATGCGATCATCTTACAATATTCAATAATAAACCAATGTGAAATATGCTCCTTAACATTTTCCTTTTACGATACTCTATTAAGAAAAGTTATAAGACCAGATTAGTCAATTTATGCTGATGAGCATTCCATGTCCTTATCAATAATTCTCCCTCTACAGGCAATAATGTCTTATGCAATGTTTAAATGAATTAAAATTTATGAGTGAAGTTTCTATAATTCAAATATAAAAGTTCATTTATCATAGTATATATGGATAATATATGTGTTCTGAAGTCTTATCCAAGTCACACACGATAATCTTCCAACTATCTCACTAGGTTGATAATGTGTTGTTTTTTGTCCACACATGTATATTACTTTTGACCCTCTCATTTTCAAGACCCTCTCCTATATCAATTCAAGAGATAAAGCATCATCATAAGTGTTCAAACAAACATATTATATGAGCAAGACGGTCATCAAATAACACATTACTTAAACGTGCACCCATTAAATAAACAAATTATTTGTTCTGAAGAACTTGTCTAATAAACACATCATTGAATATTTGGGCTATCAAATAAACAAATTGATTAATGCATGATACTACCAAATAATTCAAATTATTTTATAAGTAGACTATTTTATTCACAATCTTAAACATAAAAGTGCAAAATTTATAAGGACTATATACTTAAATTAGTCCTTCATGACTTTTTTTATTAAAAATGTTTAAGTAGAGGTCTAAGTTAATCTTATACATGTTGCAAGAAGTAAACAATTGGCTAAGATTTAGGTTTTAAATAACATAAGTCAAGGGTTTAACTCTCCAAAATCTCTTTTAATTAACTTAACCAAAATTTTACTTAAGCCCTAATGGATTTATGGGTTCCGCCTATACCCATTTGACATAACTCAAAATTTGTTTTTGTTTATTTTATAATATATTTATTAATTAACTACTTAATTAAAACTCTTCAATTGCCAAATTAACCTTACAAACTAAATAAGACTTATTTTAAACTTAGAATAAGTATTCCCAGTTATGGACCGAGTTTACATATCTTTATAACGAAGCATAAGGAATTTTTGGTTTTGGTTTTTCTTTTACTAAAGACTTATCTTCTTCAAAATTTAGAAAAGCCTAGCCACCTGATATGAACCTTAAGCTAGAAACCACCCAAAATTCAAAAAACAAGGTATTAGAACTCTATGATCTTCTTCAAAATCAACCAAGGAAAACTCAACCCTAATAACCCATTGATTAGAATCAAAGCTGTGATTTTGATCACCACATGTTGCCTTGATAAGATCGTATTAAGGTTTTGTTAAAAAAAAAGAGAAAATTTTCAAAAAAATTAAAGAAAACTCTCAAATTGATTTCTTAATATAATAACTCCATAAAATATATAATACTTCAACTGCAAAAACTAGAGTTATATAAAGAAAAGAACATCCCCCTTTTCAGATCGGATTAATAAACAACTAAACAACTTTAAAAAGTTAAATCCTTTTAAATCCAAATAACTAGTATATGAGTTTGATGCCCATCCAACTTGTATACTAGTGTTGATTAGCTTCCAAAACTTTACAAATGGAAAAACTAATGAGTTTAGTGTTAGCCATAAGTAGCACGCTGACACCAGTTTGTTACTGTTTCTCAAACCTCCAAACCCAGTGTAAGATTAACACTTGATACTAACATCACACAGTGCCAATTACATTTTCTCATTTCTCCAATTTTCTCCAAACCTTGTCATTCATATGTTAAGCATATTTCATCTTTAACAACATTTAGAAAATAGATTATTCCTGTCAATGCTTCTGATTCATCTTCAACAACCTCTTTTTTTTAATCTCTATAATTAATCTTTGCATAGCTACCTTCATGTATTATTATTTACCTTAGTCATTGGACCTCCAATTTATAGCAAATGATTATAAAAATAGTTAGAAATAGGCATTAGTACAAGCTAATCTCCATCATTCTCTCACTCTTTAAAATAATTCATACTCAAATCATCTATGTCATACAAAGATAAATCAATAATGATAAACGTAGCACTCATATTACCATAGTTGCTTAACAAATCTTGTTTATAGGTGTTATCCTTGGTCTTCTTTAACAATTAAACATTTTTATGTCCTCTTGACCACAATTTAGACTTCCGTTAAGCATGAACCTCTCCATACTTATATAAACCCAAACCCAATCTTCATGTACAAAAATAACCTTTATGTTCTCTTTATTGTCTTAACTCATATGTTGCTCATTATTTTTCTCTATGTTAGCTCACACCTTGATATAAAAATAATGATGGAGATAAGCTTGAACTAGTATATATTTCTAGCTATTCTTATGATCTTTTGTAAAAAAAATAGAGTTACAATAACTAAGGAAAAGACCAATAACATAAAGGAACCTTTGCAAGGATTAATCATAGAGATGTAAGACAAGAAGTTTGTTTAAGATGAATCAAATGCATTGCCAATATACACTTTTACTTTTCTTATCTCTCTTTTATTTTTCTTGAGCACTCCTTTATTTTTCTCTCATCTTCACTATTTAACTATCCTGATTTGATCCTCATACAATTTTCTTAAGATTTGTTAATACAATATTTTGGTTAATTATGATAAAAGAGTATTTATTCTTAAACCCATTGCGAGTAACCATCACGAATGCCCCAAGAGATATGAGTAGCATATGTTGATGCCACACCTCAAAGAACATAGTCCTTGTATTTATTACTAGAGAATTCCACTAACACCTACTTCATTACCTTAACTTCTCCACATTCATTCAATTATTGTATCTGATATAGATTAGGATGCTTTAATATATCTAAATTCATCTTTTCACTAACAAAGTACTAGCAACATTAGGATAACAATTACTATCAATAATCATGCTACTTAACCTTATTATTTATAGGGCATCTAGTATAAAAGATGTGTTCATATTAGATATTATTACCATCTTCCCTAGGTTGATGTTAAGAGCACATGTTGGACCCCGATTTGTTTGAGGATAAATTTTATTATTTTTATTGTGATTAGGCTTTAATTATAATTTTTGGGGA
>JANIIA010000010.1:32919710-32931086 GCA_027478495.1 Erythroxylum alaternifolium | reverse complement strand
ACTTAAAATAAAACAGCTCAAGCAAAAGACCATAGCTTCATTTTAGAACCACTAAGAAAAAATGGTACTTGTCTTGTCAAAAGACAAGACAATAAAGTAAAACTTGCTAAACATATATTGGAATTTGATCTATCATTGATTTTTTTATGAAACAAACATTAAAGAGAAGAATTTTGATATGAAACATACACCATTTGAATGTAATATCTAGATGAATATTTTTTTCCACATTTTAAAGTGCAAACAAAAACAATTTATATGTCCAAAGTCCCAAAAATAATAAATTCTAGTAACAAAACTTGCATTCACTATAGAAAATTAAAAATTAAAGACATAAAAGATTCGTGCAATAAGTTGAAGTTGATTTTCAAATTGATTTTTTAGGTTATCGAAGTTAGTGTTGTTCACAACTAAAATACATAATAATGCCTTTAGATTATACGAGGAATGGTTACACGAGCTAATGCTTGAAAAACACATAATGATATCAATAAAGAAGTTAAAAGAAAATCTCCTCGATGGTTCAAGAAATATGTAAGTTTTCACTTATAATTATTGAAATGGTTGAATTATCAGATCAAAGTGTTTAAATAACATCATACTATTTAATATGATAACTTTTTTTGTAGGCCTTAGTAATAGAGAACAAGTTCATACGTGATCTTACAAAAGGACCTTTGTAAACTACTAAATCGTATCTGGTGTATTTCGTTAATGGATGAAAATTTCATACAAAATATCATGGTCATAGCATGATAACAGTAAATAGTGGGGTTTGCATACAGGGATAATTGATGGATTACTATAGTAAAATTATTAAAAAATGTGAAATTGAGTACCCTGCATTGCCAATAAAGCGAGGTGTGACATTTAAGTGTAACTGGTTTGATCCAACTCGTAATGTTAGTAAAAAAGCGTACAACTGATACAATCTAGTTGAAATCAAACAGGAAGATGATTTAGACAATGTGAACTTTTCGTATTGGCAAAGCAAGTGATCCAAGTGTATTATGTCCCTTTTCTCAGCTTATGACGAGATAAGTCAGATTAGTTGGCCATTTGTAAAGTAAAGCCTAGAGGTATTTTGGAATTACATGAAAAAGGAGAAAATAAAAGAATTGAAAGTGAAACATTTCAGGAAGATTTTATGAAATAAATGCATATGTTACATATGACGAGAATAAACCATTGAACGATCCAAAAAATGAATATGTTGAAATTTTTACTGGAGAGGATGAGGAGGGCGAGAAATCTGAAGAGGAGCCTAAGTTTGATTCTAATTCTTCAAAAAAAGAAGATGATGATGATTTTGATTTACAATTAAGTGATCATGATAACTATTAATTTGTGTTCGTAATAAAATATTATATGAATAAATCTATTATTGAATTAACAATATATTGTTATATATTTAATTTATATTGTTCTATTACTAGAATATTTAATAAAATGTGAATTTTAGGTTAAAATTATGCCACTAAAGAGAAAATAGGATATGATGTAGCCAAGGTTAAGGTTACCATGATTCGGAGCCAGTTACTTTCCAGGTGAAGCATCACATGCTGCACCTGCTACAGAATCAGGTGTTGTAGCTACATCTTCTACACATACAGATGAGGCATCACCTTCTGTACCTACTGCTACATCATTCAGTAGCCCTGCTACACCATTCAGCAGCCTTACACCATCAACCACCCTTATACCAATAGAGATATCAAGGATAAACGTTGCAGATACAAGCATAATAACACCATAGGTTTATATTGAAGTTGTAGGTTTTAATTTGAAAATGATCTAAAATTGTTTATATATTAGGTTGGTTCTGTCTTGAACTTGCTCAAGAAATATGACATCTAAGTTCAAGGAGAAAATTGATCTTGAGGGTTATATATGAAAGAATGTCTCTCAGGTAGGGATTTCAATGGGTTAGGTAGGGATTTCAAATAAAAAATGTTCAAAATGATGTCGTTTTTGACAAAAACGACGTTAATCGGGCCACAGGCCGGGTTAACAGGGCTGTCGCTAACCTGACCCTACCCGATGGTTATTTTCAAAATGATGTCGTTTTGTCAAAAATGACATCATTTAGCTCGGCCACCATGGCCTAAGGCTGGGCTCAACCCATTCACATCCCTACCTAAGAGACATTCTTTCATATATAACTCGCAAAATCCATCTTCTCCTTGAATTTAAATGTCATGTTTCTTGAGCAAGTTCCAGGCAGAACCAACCTAATATATAAGCAATTTTAGATCATTTTCAAATTAAAATCTATAACTTCAGTATAAACCTATGGTGTTATTATGCATGTATCTGCAATGTTTACCCCTAATATCTCTATTGGTATAAGGGTGGGATGGTGTAAGGTTTCTGAATGGTGTAGCAAGGCTACTTTCAGGCGACGAAAGATTTTTATTATCAAGAGTTTAAGGTAAAAAAATATATTCTTTTTGTATTTTTATCTAATTAATTTTATACATTAATTAGATAAATATTATAGGTTATAAGTACTTATATTATATTTTTTTAGAAAGAATTTTTTTAGGATTCCAATTTGACGTGGTAGTTTATAAAGTATAGGAGAGACAAACTCGTACAAGTTATAGAGACTTTCTTGGTGCACTATATAAGACTGGTGTACAACCTCTATATATATCTGAAGAAATATGAAGTTGTTGGCAGTAGTATTGGACATCACCCAAGACAATTTCCATTTCAGAAAGGAATTCTGCCAACAGACGTGGAGGACAGGGAGAGAGAGACTTCACGTACACACTGGAGGATCTATTATTCACCAAGAGCATGCAAAGAAACTTATAAATATCTACACTTTACATTTATATTATGATTTTTTTACTTTGATGTATTTCAGTTTAATTCAATGTATGAATTTTTGAATGAAAATATGTGTATTAAGGAAAATGATAATGTTATAAATGTTTGGTGCCATATATGGTTATATTTTTTAGTTACTTTCTTTGTTCAACGGGGGTAAATATCATAAAAATATATGAAACTCTGTCGAATTTTTTAAAAATGTAGTTCAATTATAACATTTCATGAGTAAAGTTGAAGGCTGCAGTTGAGAGGGTGACAGAAATGGAAGTAAAGAAGCTCAGATGTAAAGGGATTGTGTCAAATAAGGAGAGCATATTAGTAGAGTTGATGAGCAAAGGGATTTCCACCAAGTTCCTAGAAATGCCTATTCGATACTTAACAAGTTGCAGTGTAAGAGATCTAAGAGACAGGATGAAGGACGTTAATTTTCTAGTGGGAATGCTTGAAAAATCGTGTTCAACAGTTTAGGAGTTTGGTTTCTTGTATACTAGAAAATGATTCTTTGTTCATTTAATTCATTTATATTATTATCACAATGAGAGAGTTTTTATGAATTGGGATGGATTCCATTAGATAGACATTATACACAGATGAACAAGAGCTTGAACAGACACATCAAATTCTTATATTTATTAGTGGAAAATAGTTAAAAATAGACAGTTATGCACAAATGAAAAGTAAAGAATAAATAATAAACCTTTAAATGGAAATCTAGAAACAAATAGCAAAACCAAATAGTAATTAACTTGATGCATGATTTTACAAACCGAGCCAAGAAAGAAAACATGTTCATATTCGTATTCATATTTAGCCACGTATTATCTCAAATGCTTCAATTAATACTATTAAATTCACATACAGATACATAGACAAAGTGCATTACACTGTCTAACTTTTACCTTTGGTGAAGGAGTAGAGTGAGAATGGCACTGGTCGGGACAAGCTTGGGTCAAGTTATTGATCGAACCTAGGCCCTGAGCGTAATCAAGCCTTGAAATAGGGACTCAAGCCCGAGCGTGATCTTTCTAATTAAAAAATAATTTTTTAATTAAAAATTGTATAACACATTTTATTATTTAAAACCCCATTTTTTAAAAAAATTAAAGTTAATATTTATTTCATTTTTATTAAATTAAAATTATTAAGTCCAATGACCTGCTTTTGATAAAAATTTAAAACCTATTTACTTAATTTTTTAAAATTAATATCATTTAAATTATTACCTTTTTTCTACCAATTACTATTCTCTTATCTAAGTCTAACAATGAAATGATGCTTTGTTCACTCAAAAGATAAAACATGAAAAAAAATATATCAATTTATGAGCTTGCTCATGTAACAAATATCGTAATAATATTATAAAAATAACTTTATTATCAAAACAAAAGAGTATCATTGTGTTAATATTATCCAAATTGTTTAATGATAAAATTTACAAAAAGTTAAAAAGAAATTATCAATTATAACTGGAGAGTGGAGATTGAAGTTGAGTACAAAAATTTAGAACCTGCATAAAGGCACACAAGTAAAGAATTATATCTTAAATTGTAAAAACCAAAGCAATCACATGAAAAAAAAATAGTAAATCTAAAATCAGAGGTTCATAAGCAAGAGAAATCCAAATATAGAGGAGGAAAAGCTAATCGATGCCAATAATTAGGAAGTGAATGTACTATCTGTAGGGAATGTATGTTTAAATCTTGATATAGATTTTTTCTTATTTTACATGACACATTTTATATATAGTCTTTTAGGCAAAATTTTATTTCTGTATTAGTTTTGGACAAAGAAGGTTATAGTTTTGTTATTGATGCTTTTGTTGTATAGTTATCTTTTAATATAAAACATATTGATGTCTTATTATCATATAATTGTATAGAATGTGTCTTGCCCCTCATGAGATTTATGCTTCTTCATATATTGCTGAACAAGTTAATAGAAAAAAAAGAAAGCCTATGTTTTAATTACTATATTCCATTCATGTTTTCGTTCCGAATACGACATCATTTTATGTACATTTAACATAAAATGACGTTGTATAAGGGGGATAAACAAGGTTGAAACAGAGAAATTGGAATAGAGGATCTGAACCCCAAGAAAAAGACCCCTGATAAAGGATAAGTCATGCATGCTGTAAGATAACATGTTGGGTTACACTTTTAGAGATAGAGTTGAGAGATTAATTAAGGAAAACATTCTCCCAACTTTAGATTTTGATGATCTGGAAACATTATTGACTGTTGCAAGGGTAAGTTGAACAAAATAAAGAAAAAGGGGTCAACTCATGCTTCCAATTTATTAGATTTCATACATACAAATATATATGGACCTTATAAAGTTAACTTGTGCAATTTAAGATATTTTATGACATTCATTGATGACTATTCTCGTTATGGTTATGTGTTATTACTTAAAGAAAAGTCTAAAGTTCCTGAGAAATTTAAGATCTTTAAGGCTAAAGTTAGAACTAATTGGGAAAGTTTATCAAGATTGTCAAATCTGACCGTGGAGGAGAATATTATGAAAACATAAATTTCAAGACAAGAAAAGGGTCCATTTTCCAAATATGTAGAATCATATGGAACAGTGGCTCAATTCACTATGCTAGGTAGTCCTGACCAAAATGACATAGTCAAAAGACGTAATCACACTCTAAAGAACATAATAAGGTCAATGTTAACTAATTAACCTTATTACCTTTAGGTGAAGCCATAAAGATTGCCTTATACATACTCAACAGAGTCCCAAACAAATCAGTATCAAAGACACCTTTTGAAATATGAAAAGGGTGGAAGCATAGTCTTTCCCACATTCTTGTTTAGGACTACCCTACTGAGGTACATTTATATAATCTTTATGAAAATATGTTGCATTTTTGTTCCATTCATTGCTATTTTATTGGATATCTTGACCGCTCTAAAGAATAACTGTAGAGAAGGAAGGTCTAAAATTGTAGAGTCTCAAACAACTAAGTTTTCGGAATATGATGTCTATAATAAAGGATGGTCCTTCTTATCCTTCAGATGACAACAAGCGAATATAGTTATTTCGTATTCATCACTCATACAGCTAGAACCAATGGATCAAAGTCTTAGTACCATGCTAGTAAAGGAGCAGGAACCCATACATGTACAAACGAGGTTCCAGAATTACAAGAACCAGTTCAATTACGAAGATCCACTAGAGTGAAAAGACCTGCTATCTCATTTTATTACATAGTCTCCAAGACTATAGGATTAAACATATTGTCGATCCAGTTACTTTTCCATAAGTTGCTTTTAGACCCCATGTAGACTTGTGGTGGGATTCAATGAAAAGATGAAATGCAATCCATGAAGCATAATAAGGTATGAGAGCTTGTTGATTTACTTTAGAATTGCAAACATATCATTTGTAAATGGCTTTTCAAGACCAAAAAGGACTCTTAGGATAAAATTGAGTGGTTTAAAGTTCGGCTAGTTGCCAGAGGGTTCACTCAAAGAGAAGGGATTGACTTTAACATTATTTTTTCTCCCGTATCCTCTAAAGATGTATTTAGAGTGATTATGACAATAGAAGCTCATTATGCCATAGAGATACATCATGTGAATGTTAAAACAACTTTTCTGAATAGAGACCTTTGTGAAGAGATCTATATGCAATAACCTGAAGGATTTTAGGATCAAGAAAAGCTTGACGAGGTTTGCAAACTGAAAAAATCAATATATGATTTGAAACAAGCTTCCAGACAGTGGTAACTTAAGTTTAATGAGGTTATTTCCTCTCTTGGCTTTGTAAAAAACAAAGTTGAAAATGTTTATATTACAATATTAGGGAGAGCAAAGTTTTACTTCTACTTTTGCATATGGATGATATTTTTCTCGTGTAAAATGATTTGACCATGTTGTATGAGGTTAACTAGTTTTTAGCAAAGCACTTTGACAAGAATGACCTTGGTGAAGCATCTTTGGTCCTAGATATTCAGATTCACCGTAACAATTAATTACACTTTTAATAAATTCACAGTTAAGCGAATTGAATTTGATCGAGTTAAAGATAATAAAATAACCTGACAAAGGTTCTGGTTTAATAGACTGAAGTCTAATGAAGAAAATAGACCCTAGCTAGTGCGGGTGGAACATGCATTGGGCTTGTGATGAGGAGGCCCAATACGATTACTACATATACACGCTAAGGTCTCATACTTCTGATTAAGTAAGTCGTAAACATTTGGATTTTTTAATCATTAAAAGGTTCACGCATTAAGAAAGATGCAGAAAGACGTTGATGACATCTGGTTGATCTACTTTAGTAAAGGTCGTTGAGAAAGTTTAGAAGTTTTAGTGTTGGAAAACTCGCCCGAAGTTATGAAAAGTAAAATAGGTATTTCTCATGTTTTATTTATTTATTCACTTTCACATTTGATCTTGGGAGTCCACTTGTATCAAACATGAAAGTGAATAAACAGAGAAAATGTAGAAAATATTTGTTTTGCTTTTTATAACTTCAAATGAAGTTCGAAAATTTCAAACTTTCTCAATGACCTTTATGAAAGTTGATCAACCAAAAGTTGATAACATCTTACTACATCTTTCTTAACGTGTGAACCTTTTAACGGGTCAGAGAATCCGAACATTCATGAATTACTTAAGCGGAAGCAGGAGAGCTTAGCATATATATATAATAATCGGATCAAATTTCATTTACTTAACTGTAAATTTATTAAAATAATAAAATTGCAATTAATTATTATCCAATATTCAAAAAATTACTAACATTATCCCCTTTGGACAATAATTAATTATAGTAGTTTATCATCATCACATCCAATCCGAATCTCACACCAATACGGGGTCTGGGGAGCTCTAATGGTACGCAACCTTACCCTACAAAGTAGAGAGGCTGTTTTCAGTAGAATCACATGCAAATGTGACAATAAAAAAAGTATGTAATATAGTAATAATACAACAAAAAACTACAAACAATTGATACAGGTTAAAAGGAGTAAATAAATAATTTATTTATTTATTTTATTCAAATAAACATAAAAGAAGTCACAAAATAACTAAATACATTAAAAACTAATAAATACTTAGACTAAAGTAATAATAAATAATTAAAATAAAATAATAACTCTAGAAAAATAAAAATAAAATAAAATAAAAATGTAGCAGCATAATATCAGTTTATCAAAAAGATGTCCAACTTGTCAACAAGATGCACTTGTCAAGAAATTCACATACAAAACAAAACTTACAAAAAATCACAATAAAGTTGCATTCAAAAGTTAAAAGCAGTAGTCATAATGTACGTAGCAACAAAGACAAAACAGTTAGAAGGGATAGATATACCGTTACTCCTTTACAAACACAAAACCTGATATTGGGAGTAGGACTAGAATCACAGACGATCACACTCCTGGAACTTGGAAAACTCCACTTCACCACTTGCAAAAATAAAAAGGTGAAGGAAAACATCAGTCTAAAATACTAAGTGTTATCAACTTCCTATATCAAAGAATCTCCAATAACGACTTCATGGAGATTGAAGTCTTAGCCAGTATAGACAGTTTGAGACAGGAAGCTAGAAAGTTCCTGAGAAGAAAACCCAGATCTGACAGAGAGATTTTTGAAACTGAGCGAAATGATGATGGAAGGGCGGACCCTTAACCTTTCGCAACGGTTAATTTCCAAAACAACCTGGAAAGAGAGCACAAGAAAAATCTACCAGTTCGTTGAAAAAAATATGGACAGGAGAACAAAAGAGGAAACAAAGGAACGTAGAAGCTACTCTTTCTAATCCCTATGTAAAAGCTAATCTTTCCAAACTCAAGATACAAAACTTCTAAACCCTGCAACCAAAATCACCAAAACAAAAATACAGTAAACGCTAGAGGAATGAAGCTAAAATAAGCTACAGTTGGGTAAACCTAAGAGGGGATAGACTCCAGCGTGAATAGGCAACGATGGATAATGTGGACTGACAAAGTCGATGGCGAGATTTGCGCAACATTCCACAGCACCCCACATCGTTAATAGAGCTTCCACCAATGATAAGTCTTCATTGGTGAAGAACGTCGGCAATTGCTAACGGTAAAATCTTAGAGAGAGAGATAGGGAAGAGATCAGTCACCCCATGGCTTAACCTATCGACTAAAAGCTAAAGAGTCAAGATTTTCATGAGTTAAAAAACACCAAAGAAACTGAAGTAGAGAACTGGAAGGTGACCTTCATAAGCCTAATAAAGATTGTAACTTTCCTTTCCCAACAAAAAGATTGCAACTTTTAAAATGCCCACAAAAAAACAAAATAAAATTCCACAGGAAACAACATCCCAAATCCCAGAACCTAAAATAACCTCACTGTGAAATGCAACAAATGAAAGAGTAAGATTGTATAGTATAAACCCAAATACATAACCTTTAGATCTCTAAAAATCAAACCAAACCCACAAAAATAAAACCTAAAGTGATAGAAACAAAACAAACCCAAGAGGCAAATCCAACAAAAGGAACAATCTTTGAGGTAAAAAAAGAATCGCAATAAAGATCTAGAACAAGCACAAAAATGCCTCAATAATGGTAAATGCAGAATAGATTTAACAATGGTAAATCCAACAATGAATATGCAAAAAAAGTCATTTCTTTTCCTCTTTCTTTCTTCCATGTGCAACACCACTTAAACCGAAGAAGAGAACAAAAAGATTGGGAAAATAGACAAAAATAAATCTCAAAAGCAAAAAAAGATAAGACTATAAACCATCAAACTCAGTTGTAAACAACTATATTGCATACAAAAAAATAAAAAAAAACTAAAAAGGTTGAGACTTTTCCAATCCATCGATGACCCTAATTCACAGAGAATGAAGAAGAAGAAGAAGAAGAAGAAGAAGAGAAACAAGAAAAAGAAGCATATTACCTAATTGCCAACCAGAAGACGTCATGGTTTGTGTTGAGACTCAAGACGTGGATAAGAACCAAAACTTAAACCTTATTAGGGGGTCAAAAATAAACAAAGAGAGACAAAACCAATGAAAACCTAGATGGATATTGGAAACAGAAGAGACTGAAAGGTGACGGTATTACGAGTAATTAATTATAGTAGTTGTAACAATTATAAAACTAGTACAAAAAACGGTTAAGCCAAATCAATATATAGGTTGGCCAAGTTTAAAAAACCATTTGATCCAAAGATAATGAAAGCCCATCATTTCGTCCCGTAAGGCTTTTGATACCAAAAAATATCAAATGCATATGTCATATATGGCATAGATCTAATATAATTATGCATATCTAATACCTTACTAACATGAAAAAGAAAATGAAAGTGTGGAAAATTAGGATGATAACTGTATGATCTGAAATATATCATCTTGTCATTTGTAAGTCTTAATTTCTCTAAATTTTATGATAAACAACATTAGAGAAATTTATTCTCTCTCACTAAATGATAAATCTTATTGGAGAAAACCCTTATAGGATTAAATATTTACATATCAAATTAATGGATTTTTCATGTACATTTGTATGTGTCCTAATGGCATAGGCTTAAGGTCATGTGTAATGCATAACATGAGCTTTAGTTATGCGTCCAAGATTAAATTTGAAACTGAATAAACAAAAAACACGAAAAATACTTGTTTTGCTTTCCATAACTTCAAATGAGTTTTTTGACACTGAAACCTTCAAACTTTCTCAACGACCTTTACTAAAGTTGATCAACTGGTTGTCGTTAATGTTTATCTGAGTCTTTCTTAAAGCATGAATATATATATAATCATATTGGGCCTCCTTATCACGGGCCCAATACGTGTCTGGCTCACATTGGTCCATTTTCTTTATTAGACTTCATCCCCTTAACCCTGTTTAAGCAGGTAAAATGTGTAACATGAGCCTTAGTTATGTGTCCACGATTAAATGTGAAAGTGAATAAATGAAGAAAATACGAGAAATACCTGTTTTGCTTTTCATAACTTTAAATGAGCTTTTCAACTTCAAACTTCAAAACTTTCTCAATGACCTTTACGAAAGTTGATCAACCGAATGTTGTCAACATCTTTCTTAATGCGTGAACATCTTAACGGGTCAGAGAATCTGAACATTCACAACTTACTTAATTAAAAGCAGGAGACCTTAGCAACTATATAAAATAACTGTATCGAGTCTCCCCATCATAAGCCTAATGCATGTCTAATAATGGTTCATTTTCTTTGCTGAACTTCAGCCCGTTAACCTAGATCCTTTATTGGGCTACTTTATTATCTTTTAACGAGATCAAATTTGATTCGCTTAACCATAAGATCGTTAAAATCATATAATTGTAATTAATTGTCGTCTAACTTTTAGAAAATTACTAACATTATGCCCCTTGGATAATAATTCATTACAGTGGTTGTAATAATAATAAAACCAGTAGAAATGGTTAAACCAAATCAATGCATAGGTCGACCAAGTTTAAAAATCATTTGAGCTAAGGGACCCGACGGACGCAAATACATCACAATTGTCAATAATATGTAAGTGAAAATACATGAACCATTATATGTTATAATTAAGTTATA
>JANIIA010000010.1:32875032-32897038 GCA_027478495.1 Erythroxylum alaternifolium | reverse complement strand
GTGAGGAGCAGGAGCTAAGAGGATCTGAATGAATCTACAGTGTCTGTAACCCTAAAAATAGAAGAGCGTTTGGTTTTATTTATTACGTTCAGCACTCATCGGATGCTATATGTACACTCGAGTGCCTATCTGCACTTAGTGATCAAGTTTCACCTAATTTCGTGGGTCTCTATTAACACAAAAGGTAAATGATCTTGTTAATATACTTTACATTATTGAGAACAAATTGATCTCTTCACAAACAACCAATGGAAAAGGCAGAAGCATCCGCTGCCGAATTCTGTATCAACTCATTGCCACCATGAGATGGTCCACTCCTACATCATTCATAGTGCTGCACGCATGCATATCCTGTTCTCAAAGTTCTCATCATCCACCACGTGTCGCCTAAAAAATCCAACGTTGTACGTACGAAAAGTAAGATATGATCGTTAGTGACTGCCACGTACACTTGGTTCGCAACACGCGTCAGATAAACGATGAATCTGATGTCGTAGATTTTTGTCGGTCCTGATGATAAGGCATCGTGTGCGATACGCACCATGATGATATAAAAACAAATCACCAAGTCCTGCTCCGCTTGTTAGCCTAGTCTTGTTTCGTCTGACCAAACTTTTCACAATCTAAAGAAAATATCTTTTTGGTTGAGTAATAATTATTAATTATAAAATAAATTCATAATAAAATAAAGTATAATAGAAAAGTTAATTTTCATATTATATTTTATTTAATTTGAACCGTAAAAATAAAAAAATTAACCAAAAAGATACGTGGTAATGGTGTCAGATATTTTTGGAGTACAAAAGGAAGATATTTAGCAAATGTCTGACAGAAAGGACACGTGGCCTCCCACACCCCACTTTGATATCCAACTATTCCTCGATTCTTCATCTGTCCTCCAGTCAGATATTAACACGCGTCCTAGGTGATCTCCATAATGACATGTGTACCCGCCACTCAATATGGGATCTTCAACACTAAATTGGCCATTGTCCATTTGACGCATGTCCTTCCTGTGAGCTCCGGAACCGAGGATATAAGCAGCAGGGTTACGAGTCTCTGCAATTGTTCCAATGAGCACGGACAAGAGACTCGCAACTTACCCACCATATCGGAGACCAAGCTCCGGTGAGTTTGGGATACTTAACGAGCGAGTTCTTCTCCTGGTTTTCGAGTACATGAAATGGGACCTCCACACACTCTGCGTTATCGCTTCCGTCAACCGCAAGCTTCGTGCCACCGCTAAAAGGTTACTCTGGCGCGAGCTGTGCTCGATTCGAGCCCCGAGAATGCTATCCGCATTGATGCACAACGAGGTCAGCGCTCGATTCGACGATTTCTGGCGAGCACTCGCAAAGCTGATGTTCTTCTGCTGCGGTTGCGAGTCGACTCGGAACTTCAAGGCGAGTAAGGTGCCTGGCCATTTCGTGGAAGCATCGCGATTCTCCAAGACTTCGGGCCAGAGGTTTTTGGTAAAGAGGTGTCAGGGCGATTTGTTGTACATGAGCGACCCGTGCGAGCACAGCGTGGCGAATCACGAGGACGACGTGGGGGTTTATAGAGGAGTTTTCAAGGGATTTATGAGATCAAGGACCCGAGCGTGTCTAATTAGACGGAATGTGACGTTGGAGGAGAGCCTGTTTTGTCCTTACTGTGGGGCCCGCGTGTGGAGCATGACAAGGGCTCGACTCGTTCCTAAGAGTGCGGCTCGGCAGCTTGGGTCACGTGATGGGGGGTTGGAGTATTTTGTGTGTGTAAATGGGCACTTACATGGATGCTGTTGGCTCACGCCTTTGTCGTCCGATGAAGATCACGATGATAGCGGTAGCGCTTAATTTTAGTACCGACGGTGAAGATGATAGTTGCGATAGTGATAAGGCGGTAAGTGCAGCACGAGCTCCACGAATTTTTGACATGCTGATCACGTATGATCTTAAAATTCTGATCGTATCATATGTTGTAATTCTGAATTTTTGACACCCCCCACATGTGAAAGGTGAATCTCAATTGGGCTGTCCATTTAGGTTGTTGTGAATATACTTGGGCGGTGGTGCAGTTTTGAAGATTAGTGCATGAAAAACGTTAAATTCTATCGAAGATTTACGTCTGTCGACATCATGTGCTTGTTTGGCTCTTCCTTTTATCGACATGCCATGAATAATTACTATTTATACTGTTCAATATTGTATTAAGCAAGTTATTTTAAGGAGAGGAGAGTCCATTTTTGCTTTGATATTCACACGAAGGTGTAACGTTCTGTCGACAATGCCAAGGCCACGAGGCCTCAACGATAAACTGTTAACTGGTGGCTGCCTCTAGTCCACTTCAACCTGTGATGCCATTTGGTAACAAACGACGTGGAGCCAATCTTCCTGGTGACAACCAATTTCTTGTTCCTAAATTAACAATTACCTAATCAGCAGAAAGGCGTCTCAATTGCATTTGTTTTTATCCTCCGCATCGTTCGTAATCAACAAGAAGTCGTTTCCTGAAAAAAACTTGGCATTCCTAAAACCTTTACAATTACCAACAGTTACGAAAATTCGTTGTCGTTTAATGATTCCGCGTGACTTTCAACGACATTCCACTCGCCGTTGCCGCCACATTTCATAAGACTCTGTTTGTTTTGCTGTACTCTGTTTCTTTCTCTTGAAAACCAACTTCTGATAAAAGAAGAGTGAATCTTTTTCAGTTTGTGACGTACCTGTGATTGCGTTCAACTTCGTTGTTTTCTTTCTGGGTCTCCTCCGTTTCATTTACTCCTGTTCGATTTCGCCCGAGAAGTTTCACATTGTGAGGTAACTTCCTGTTTTATTGTCTCATGAATGTTTCCTGAGAGAGTTGAGAATAATGTGAGTGCTATGGTTTCGTCAAGAGTCTTTTTCTCGTTTCTGAGAACGTGGCGTGGCATGAGAACGGTATTTTTTTATTCGAGATTTCCCAGCCACCGAAGATCCAAGGAATTTGGAAGCAATGTTTTTTGTTTCCAGACACATTTTTCTTTATGCTTTTACTTTCTGATTGGTTTTCAGTTATAGAACACCTCGAGTCGCTGTAAAAATTCATTGTTTCGATCCAGTTAACTTGAATTCTGATGGAAAATCAATCGGAAAGAGAAAGAATTGACTTTTCGTGTCATTTCCTGTAAATACGGTTATCTTCATCAATGATTTTCACGTTGTTTACCTCGGAGGTATCGAATTCTTATTCTTGTACATTTACATGTCGATTGCAGGTTGTCGTAAATCTGCAGGGGGAAAAATGGCTAACCTTCAAGATATTGGTTATTCAGCGGCCATTAACCTTCTCTCAGCGCTCGCTTTTCTCATAGCATTCGCTATGTTAAGGCTTCAGCCTATTAATGACAGAGTTTACTTTCCCAAATGGTATCTTAAAGGAATAAGATCGAGCCCAACACGTGCTAAAGCTTTGGTCAGCAAATTTGTTAACTTGGATTACAGAACGTACTGCAAGTTTTGGAATTGGATGCCTGCAGCACTTAAAATGCCAGAACCTGAGCTTATAGACCATGCTGGGCTTGATTCTGTAGTCTATATAAGGATTTACTTATTGGGGTATGCATTCTTGTACATAGGACTCTGTTCTGAAAATTGTTAGTGATTAAATCATCCTGAATTTTTCATCGAGTTATGAGACCTTAGCATTCTAGCAGATTTTTCGATTGATCTCTGAAACTTTTTCTGCATGATATATTTCTGCAATGGGTCATGTAAACAGCAGTTTGAATAGAACGCAGGCTGACCACTTCATTAAGCTGTTTATCTTAGGTGGATGATATAAAGTGATACCTTACTTGCAGCGTGAAAATATTTGTCCCGATAACAATTCTTGCATTTGGTGTCTTGGTGCCTGTGAACTGGACTGGTGGGACATTGGAGCATATGAAGGATTTGACGTTCAGTGATGTTGACAAACTATCAATATCAAACATCCCATCTGAATCCCCGAGGTGACCACTATATTTTTATCTTCCGTTTCCTTATACTTTCTCAAGTGTCCCTTTGTAACGGATACGGTATTAGCCCTGTTTGGATATGAGAATTTCCTTTTTCACCATGGAGGTTTGGAAAGAGAATTGAGTATATTAAAAAGAAAAGACCAATTTAAGTTGCATAGGATGAGATATGCAGATTGAAGTTTCTGTTCGATCAGTGAAAATATCAGAACCAAGAGTGCTAATAAGGCATAATTTTGTATGAAAAATGGAATTGTGATTACTGATTCTGTAGAATTGGCTATTGAAAAAAATAAATCCTGGATGCAGCTCCTGCTTCTTTGTCAAGTCATATTACATCCTGATGACTGACAGAATTAGAAAGCTATTTACTTGTGGTTTAGTTGGTTCTTGCATTGCTTAGATTTTATGAGTTTAATGTTTAAAGTGTTTCTGTGTAACTCTAAATCTTTCACATAGGAATTCAACTGTGCTCGAGTTATTGTAACTGTTACTTTTCTTTTCAAGGTTTTGGGCACATGTGGGGATGTCATTTGTATTCACGTTTTGGACATTTTATGTGGTTTACAAGGAGTACAAGACAATAGCAACCATGAGGTTGCGATTTTTGGCATCAGAAAGCCGGCGTCCTGATCAATTTACAGTGAGTTAATATCATCTAATACAACCCCTACCCTTCTTCAAACATTATCTTCACACGATGCTTATATCGTACAACTATTGCTTCGGAGATTTTTGTTTCTTGTGAAAATTTTCTATTGTGTTCAGCAATATGAGAAACTTTCTTGATTGAAAGATTTTTTAGACCCCTATTTTGTTAGCGTATCCCATATTGACTAAGCATAAAAATGTTAAAGGGTTTATAAGTGGTAAGGGTCAACTATCTAAATGACTAGTTCTAGTCATTTTGACAATAGTTGACTCAACCCTAATTCTTATTAATGGGCTCTACACTTTACCCATATTAAAAATTCTAATATGGTATCAGAGTCTTTATGACCAAACGGTTTTAAGTTCAAATCCTACCACCCACTTATTTATCATTAAAATAATTCAGCACAAAATAGAGTGGGTCTGTGCAAGTTTCAAACTCAAAGGGCTTTCACTTGAGGGAATGTGTCAGCAAATATATAAAACCAATTAAGTTGACATCACATAACAGCTTAAACTATTGTGGTGAAATAGTATATTTCGATAATTGACTTTTGTCCAACAGAACTAGCCTTTTTCATGTACTTTGTCCAATGGAACGTGCTATGTTAAGTTTAATGTATAGATCAAGCATACGTGTTACAGGGGATGAAATTGGAAGGAACAGATTTATGATTAAATATTGCATATCAGGGAAGAACAGAGACTTGTGAAGTATTTCATTTCTTGTAGCTTCTATAAATTCGTATTTTCTTTATCTACCCTTTGAAGCAGGCTGGATATTTCCAATACGAAATAGGAATATGTTTAAACGTAGTCACTTTATTTTCCACCTAGATTACATCCATAGTGCCTGAACTTGAAGCTTCAGACAATTACTTGATGCCTGTGAGAGTATTTGTCACTTTGTTGGTGGCTTGGTTAATTCTTATATGAACCTTATGTTGCTGGCATTGGATTAATTTTCAACATTTTTCTTAGGTTCTTGTCAGGAATGTTCCGCCAGATCCTGATGAATCTGTTACCGAACACGTCCAACATTTCTTTTTTGTGAACCATCCCAATCACTATCTCACTCACCAGGTAAGATTATGTAACTAAGTAGCTTAAGCTCGATAATATTTTGTCTCCTATATTCTCAAAGAAAACATGCCTTACATTTAATGTTCTTTGACATTGATACTTTAGGTAGTCCATAATGCAAATAAGCTTGCAAGCTTAGTAGCAAAGAAAAAGAGCTTGAGGAACTGGTTGACCTATTACCAGAATAAATATGAGAGAAATCCTTCGACCAAGCCAATGACAAAGGTATTGTTCTTATTAAACTACCTATCTTTGTGTCTATGAATTCTGCATTTCATTTCAGTAAGACCCTCAATCTAGATTCTTAAATGGATATTTTCTTTCTGGTATCGTCAACCTACACCTATCAATCTGTAGACAGGTTTTTTTGGTCTCTGGGGAATGAGAGTGGATGCAATTGACTGGTATTTGTCTGAGATTGAGAAGTTGAGCAAAGAAGTAAGTTTTTTTGAAGCCAAGATCATCTTGATATGTTATTTCCTCCTCGTCAAGATGCTTCTTTGCATAGATCACCTTAATATTTCCTTTGCGTATTCATATACTGTTGCTGGTGTTACTTTCAGTTACAGTCCGTATTATGAGAATGGGAAGATGAGTTGCCAAGCTGTGCACCTGTTTCGAAAGATAAACAATGCTTGTATTGCATTGACTGTTCTTTGAGCGAAGATGCATATTATTTGATGTTTTATTTGTACCGATTGCAATCTGATGGCCCTGATTTTCTTTAAAGATTTAGTTAGGTTTACCCTCTTCTGTTAAGTTATGAAAAATGAAGAAAAAAAAAGAAAAATATGACAGAGCAATGATCCAATAACTATAGTTGGTGAGTACGAATGGGTTGGGAAATTGATTTTGGAGAAGAAAAGTAGAGAATTCTCAGGTGCCTGATGCATCTGAAAGATTTTCTCCTTCTGGATAACCATTTGTCGATAGTTTTTCATTATCGTGTGCTCGATAATGAAACCATAAAGTTGGTTTCTTTGAGCTCTGTCTAATGTATACTCACGTCAACTGCTTGCAGGAAGAAGCAGAAAGAGAGAAGGTTCTGCGTGATCCTAATTCCGTGATTCCAGCAGCATTCGTTTCATTCAAATCCCGGTGGGGAGCAGCTGTCTGTGCTCAAACTGAGCAGACTAGTAATCCAACAATTTGGTTGACTGAAAGGGCTCCTGAGCCCCGTGATGTCTATTGGGACAATCTTGCAATACCATATTTTGAGCTGACAATTAGAAGACTACTCATGGGAGTTGCCTTATTTTTCCTGGTGTTCTTCTTCATGATTCCTATTGCAATTGTTCAGTCACTAGCCAACATTGAGGGTATCCAAAAGGCTTTTCCTTTCTTGAAACCACTAATAAAAGTGTAAGTTTCTCTTTCCCTCCTCTCACTATCTTTTAAGCTTTCCTTTTCATGCTTTAAACTGTTCAATTATCGCTTGAATGGTATGCCATGTTTCGAGAATCATAATGTCTCCTCAAATCAGGAAATTTTAATCAATTTTGTAAAACCTAAGCCTTCTTGCAGATGAATAGCTAAGATCGACCAAGTAGTCTCCAAGAAGCAGCAATTAGTACCCTATATGAATGTGTTTTAAGTTCTTGTCTATGCCCTGTGAATGTCACCGAAAGGGAAAGATGTTTTGATTACTCCTATTCACAGTTTAGAAGGGTATTCCTTTGAGAAGTTTGTAGTGTTAAACCATTTGATCCAGGTGGATTTTTCATGCAGAAAATCAATCAAGTCGCTAATCCAAGGGATTCTTCCTGGCATTGCTTTGAAGATATTTCTTATTCTGCTTCCATCGATCCTCATGTTCATGTCCAAGATAGAAGGATTCACATCCCTTTCATTTTTGGATAGGCGATCAGCAGCAAAGTATCATTTCTTCATACTTATTAATGTGTTTCTTGGCAGTATCGTTGCTGGAACAGCACTGGAGCAGCTTAAGTCTTTTATGAAACAGTCTGCAACTGAGTAAGTTGAACACTTCCCCTAATGTAAAATTTCATATAAATCTGAAAATAGTGGGATTAGCTTCATCCGGGCTTCTGACCGCGATGGCTGTAGGATTGTGTGATCAAGATGCATTGTTCTTTTAAGCCTATCTAACAGAAGATGCTATATTACTCATCAGAATTCCCAAAACAATTGGTGTATCCATTCCCATGAAAGCCACTTTCTTCATCACTTACATAATGGTCGATGGGTGGGCTGGAATTGCGGCAGAGATTCTCAGACTGGTACCATTAGTCATGTTCCATTTGAAGAACACTTTTCTGGTTAAAACGGAGCAAGATAGAGATCAAGCAATGGATCCTGGTTCTCTGGAGTTTGCAACTTCTGAGCCTCGCATTCAGTTATACTTTTTGCTGGGACTTGTTTATGCAGCTGTGACACCCTTACTTCTTCCTTTTATCGTTGTCTTCTTTTCTTTCGCTTATTTGGTGTTTCGACATCAGGTACTGTTAACTTGTTACTTGACTTTTGACGTTCTATACTCGGTGAAAGTAATCCGAGTATCTGTTACCTGCAATGCTAATGGCATTTTTGCTTATTGTTGTAAGATTATAAACGTGTATGACCAAAAGTATGAGAGTGGAGCTGCATTCTGGCCAGATGTGCATCGACGATTGTTGATCGGTTTAGTAATTGCTCAACTTCTCTTGTTGGGATTGTTGAGTACGAAAGGTGCCGCGGAATTGACACCCTGTCTCATTGCTCAGCCAATTCTGACAATTTGGTTCCACAAATTCTGCAAAGGCCGCTTCGAGTCTGCATTTCTGACTTTCCCATTGCAGGTTAAAGAACCTTTTGTAGTTGCCGGGACTTTGTTTCTGATAATGTGATTGTCACATGGAAAGTGTTACTTATCAAAGTCTTATCAAAGCAAGAGCACTAACTGTAGATAATGGAACTTTCGCTTTATTTTGATCACAGGATGCCATGGTCAGGGATACGCTGGAGCGAGCTACAGAACCAAAACTCAACTTGAGAACCTACCTTCAGGATGCTTATATACATCCAGTTTTTAAGAGGGACGAACCGGAAACACCTCAGATCCTAGACGAAGAAGTGAATAGCCCTCTTGTGGCAACAAAGAGAAAATCAACGACTGGCAACAGCATAAAGATTTCTTCTGAAGGCACTTCTGAAATAATATCACGAGAGTAGGGAGATCAGGTTGATATTCATGTCGTTCTTTAATGTGGATTGCTGGTTAGGACTTTGAAGTGAGTAAGGAAAAGTAGGATTTGCCTCAGAATCTTTCATCATTGTAGGTACAATTACCTCTTTTTCATCAAATGTACCATGTATATTATAAAGCACATCAAAGAGGAAGTTAAGAATTTCAGCTTTAAAAATCATAAAATCTTACATCCTGAAACTGCAAAACTCGCCCCTCAATGATATTGCTGCTTATTGTAATGCCTGGTTCATCAAAGGACATTGCATTTGATTACTGGTTTCAATTGTGGCGAGACACCTCCCATCATACTTGCCAAATAGATAGAGGAGGAGGAGGAAACCATAGTATATAAGTCACCTTATCACATGCCATTGCGTTGCAGACAGACATCCCATGTTAGGACTGGGAATTTAAAACATATCCAGCTGAACTCTTTTCTCAAGTTCTCAGGGAAGTAGTGGAAATTTTGGCTCTCCGTCCTGCACTTGGGTTACTTTCCAAACTGCACCTTCCCTGGAAAATCTCTTTCATTTCTTTCACTTGGATCTGGTGAAGTGCCTATGGCCTCTCTTTTCAATTTACTACTAACAGATATTTGTCGTCGGTTTTTTAGGGATGAATAGCTTCGACTACATCACACTATGGCCTGCAATTGTCTCGTTCTAATAATTAATCTTCCAACTGATTTGAGAATGAAATAATTGCAAACATCTGAAAACATCAAATTCGATCTACACATCAAATAAAAATCGTAGCCTTGAAAGCAACTGAGCAAGCAATGACAAATGTCCATGATCACGAACACATAGTAACGGCGAGAACGCATAAAAGAGGGCAGTTTAGGCAATATTTTCCCTGATTTTGTGTTACTGAAATTTTTTCTATCCTCTTACTTTATGATACAAGGACATCCTCCTCCAGAACCTTAAACAACCTGGAATCAAGAGATTATGATTATCGACACAGATCATAGCTGACAGGGATGAATAGATATAGGCACGTAAAAATCCGAGGACAATTATTGAAAGTGAATGGAGAGTGGTTTTCAGGGGTACTCGCAAAATGCTCTTAGGAATCAGCTAAAAGCATGTACTAGATTCCTAACATAGAACTCCTTACGATTTCAATTAACATGTACACAGATGTTGGGTTTTTCTTCTAGCCAAATGTGACGCACAGACCAAGCTGCTCCAACTGGAGGAGGATGGAAAAGAGATTAAACTAATTGCTTCTCTATTTGAAACCTTAAGAGGCATTTCACAGATGCTAAAACCCGGTTTCAATAATCAACCTGGCGGCAGCTCCCATTGCACCAACTCCACCGTGTCCCAGTAAGGATAAAGCCAGCTCTTCCTCGTTCCACTGTCTAAGTCCCTGGCTTAGCCTTTTTAATACATCCACATCAACCTCTAACACCCATTGTGGAGTGCAAGCAACCATTAAACTAACAAATGCAGAGATATATGCCCTTGCAGTGGCCCAATCACAACCTAGAGATATTTTCCCGTCTAAGGCACTTGCCAGAAATTGTAGATGGGTTTCAAGGACCTTAGGCCGTCGGTGAGATGCTGTAGATGTTGAATCTACGCCCCAAGCAAACGCTCCACAGAGCACTGCAAAGTATGCAAGTGCATAACCACGTAACATGGCAACCACCCCTCCACGTTCCACACCTTCCTCTTCAGACTCGTGTACTGATATAAACCAAGAAGGCAAAGTTTCTTTGATCAAAGTCTGAACCAAGCTCAATCCACCAGTTATCCAAACTAAAGAAGCCCCAAGGGAAGCAGCAAGCTTGACGCGTGCCATTGCTGCAGCAAATGAAACCTGGCCACACTTCATTCCATACTTGGTTTTTCTCAACTTTTCATTTGTACCTCTGGATAACCCACTACTTGCAATATGTCCAACCGAGTGCATTAGAAGAGCGAGAATTTCTTCTGATATGAACATCACACTTCTCATAGATCGATAAACCCTCAAGTAAAGAATTCCGGGGGCAACAGCAGTTATTCCACCAAACAAGTGGGAGCCAAACCCATGGCCTAGAAGATCACCCACACCACCATTGCTGGAAATGTGAGGTGAACAACCTAGGGTAGAAGTGAAGCAGCTTTTCAGTAACTGGACTACAGCATCACTATTGTGATAAAAGATTGTCTGAGAAGCAGAAAACACAAGATAGTCACTCCAACGCTTGACCTTTTGGGACCAAAGGGAGGTCAGGATGCACATACATGGCCAGGGGCAACTAGCAGCAAGAGAATTCAAGGCTGGTCCAACTAGAGTGAGGAACCGCCCAGACACTTTATCAAGTTTGTAAGTGATTGTGAGGCTTACGAGGGCAGCTAGTGGCAAGGGAAGTGTAGCTGGAGAGTTTCCACCTGCAAGAGGAGGTAGCAACCATATGATTTCACCACAAGTCAAAGTTCCTCGGAATGACAAATGGTAATTCTTCCCACTCAATGCAAGGAGACTATTTTAATGTAACATACAAAGCTCCCCAATAGTATTAAATTTCATCATAAGATTAATAAAATAAATTTGAAAAAGTTTGCATGAGAATCTTCTATTCTGTTCTTGATCTGTCCTTTCTCTTCTTTATATCTTAATTAATAGTAACTATGAAAATCTCTAAAGAAATGAAAACATTATTTCCTCCTTTCTCTAAAGAGAAAAGAGGGAGGGGAAGTGAAAAGAAAGAAAGGAAAGAAGAAAAGAGCCTTCACAGAGAACAGTTAACTACAAAGATGAGGAATTACCTACAGTAAGGCTAGGAACATCCACACCTGTGGCAGCTAGAATTTTCTTGATCTGCTGCTCAACAGTAGACAAATTTGCAGCTGGGCTTGGCCAATCAGTTCCATTCATAGAAGCTGGTTTCCATATGCCACGGGTAACCTCAGCGGAGAAGTAGCTTACAATGGTCCCCAAAGATGCAGGTAGAAAATCAGCTAGATCTTTGAGCCCTACAAAATAGAGCAGGCACATGTAATGGTTAACACTCGTTATTCCTACTTGTAATGCCACTTTGCTTTTCTGAATAAATCTATGTACTTCTTTCTAAGTCTGATCCTCTAATCCTCTCATCAGCCATTCATTTTTATCTCAAAATTCCTATACAACGCTCTAGAGTGTGTCTGAGCTTTTTGCAGAGATACTTGCTTCAACTACTATACGAACCTGTAGCTAGTTCACGGGGAGAAAGTCTTCCATGGGCACAGGCTGTCAATGCAGCATCGAGTGCAAAAGGAGTTGCTTCTAGGATATCCCAAGCAGGTACCTTCAGTCTAACATATGCATCCTCAGATGCAGTCCCAGATGAGCCACTGCTTCCAGAATTTGACGGAACACCTCTATTAATCCTTCTGAACATCGTATTGAGAAGTGCATCAACAACCTGGTGAACTGCGGTCCCATGCACAAGACCAGAAAAGGTAGAGGAAATGCACTGTAGATGCTGTCGGTACCAGCCTTTCAATTTTGGAAAAGAATCTAAAAATATCGGTTCTAAAGACGTACATAGAAATTTAGAAAATCTCTTAATTTTGAGTCGATCCCCTGCTGAAGATCCAAAAGATGCTATTTGCGAGTTCCGCACTAATAAAAGGTATTCAGGACTAAAATGAAGCCTCACATGTGGCACATCACCCACCACATGTTCACTAGGCGGATGATCAAATCTCCACAGCCTAAGCAGAAGAACAAAAGCATTGGAGAACACAGCATGGGAAGACACTTCTTCTCCTGTTGGCAAAGTCCAGGAGACCTTTGGAGCACTTGAACCAAAGACCTCACATATAGGCATCAATACACCTGCAAGTAGTGGAACCTGGTAAAAGATGACATATATTAGTTAATGGAAAATATAAGTAACAGATATCATCATTTGTACAGGACTCATTCCTTGAATTGCATTTATAAATTCTTTTGCTAGTTTTCCAGTTTTCTTATGTCAAGAAAGCAGGCACCATGGGGGTGCATTTGTTAAGTGGCTAAAGCTTGCCCTCTAAAGCCCATCTTTTTCAATTTGTCACACAGTTCCTTTCGATTTTCTTCTTTAGTGAAAAATAACACAACATACAGTTCACAAACATGCATGTCACACAGAACATGAGGTGATAGAGTTCAACCCACCAAACCATGCAAGGATAAAATCTGTACACAATCCACTGATGAAAGTCCAACAAGAAGAACATTCAGGAGTGGAGCATAACTAATCAAGTGACTCTCACTCCCAGAATAATCTGTTGGAACTGGAGGAGACAGCAGGTTTATGATAAAGAGAATTATGTGCTCCTGCAAACAAGAGTGAAGGGACTAAATCAAGATCAACATTTAGTTGAAAAATCTTCAAAATTCTCATTCTAGGAGGATGGAATCTAAGGGGAAGAGGGAGAAAAAGGTTTAAAAGCATATTGACCTTACCTGTACATTCCACCCACGAACAAGAGATGCCCCGCAAAGAATGGTAGCTGCAGATATCTTCTCATCATCAGAACCGCTTACAGCAACCTCATATATTTTCTCGATCTCAGATAAGCTTCCATCAAATCCATGAGCTTAATTCAGTTGCATACCACTGGATAAATTTACAAAAAAGAGCATCTGAAATACCCGGCTTCAGGAAAAAGAATGGTGTGACTGAAGACCAGGCAATGCATAACTTTATACAACAGAATTCAACTCTAAAAGTTCGGATTATCAGGTGGAGGAGAGCACAGTTTATATGGCCAGAGTCCAGATCATAAACAAGCTATATAACATTCCTTGACATAAAGAACCAGAAAATAACAAAGCATTTCCTATGTCTGTTCTCCTTTAATACATATCAACCTATAGCAAATAGAAATTACTGCCATACTATACTTGAAAAATAAAATTCTATGTTGCTGGAATCTTGATTCAATAACAAAGCATTTCCTATGTCTGTTCTCCTTTAATACATATCAACCTATAACAAATAGAAATTACTGCCATACTATACTTGAAAAATAAAATTCTATGTTGCTGGAATCTTGATTCATTAGGGTACTTGTTAACAAGCAAGATAAAATTGACCAGTTCTGATCTTCAATATCGAATCACATTATTTGATTCTACAAAGAAGTACTAACAATCTCAGATGCTGAAAAAAGGAATGATCACAAGAGAATCTATGTTGATCTTGTCAATTGAAATTCAGGTATAGATCTCGAACCGCCCAAAATGAAGAATAGCATAGATTTTTATGGATTCAAAGCCTGATAAACAGAAATAAAAAGAAATCAAACTGCTAGTTGAAAACCTTGTTCATTGACAGAACTATGCCTTAACAAGTGAAAAACTATAAGCATGAAAGCTATTTCAATTAACACAATATAGTCAACTACACTGAGAGCATTCCACATAAAAAAAAAAGTGTACCTTGAAGCTGGAGTTTCAACCAAAGTATTAGTCAATGGGGGAGTTAGAGGTGACCCCTTCATCAATAACGACCAACCAGGTGTCTGGCTAGTAACACCACGAGGAACTTGATTGGCGTGTGGATTCACATATCCTGGCCACAGATATGCTGATGTGTCTAACAAATTTCTCGCAATACAAGACTCAACAATCAGATGCCTCATATTTCCAGCTGCAAAATACCAAAGAAGAAAGAAAAGAAATTTCATAAACGATAAAGAACGGTATACCATAGAAAAGGGAAAGGAAAATTGAAGAACCCAAAAGTAGAAATGTCAAATCCTTTGAAGGGAGTAATTAACGTATAGGGAAAATCTTCTCTAAGATTTGTTTTCCTGATTAACTCTCCCAGACAAATAATTTCTACCAAAGAAAAAATATTCAAAACAAGTTTAATTTTATCTTTGAAACACCACTTGAGAAAACAGAAACAAATTAAAAACTTATGCCAAACATAACTTGAAGTACTTACAACAGTTAATTGACATGTCATTCATGCTCATGTTTTCATAATAGCTACTGTTCATGGTTCTGCTGGAGATAAACATGATTGCTTTCGCAGCAGCTTGATTGGCAAGTGAACTAACAGACTGAGGTGGGGTCAACAAGGCCTCATAGTCACCCAATAGCTGTAAGGCAGTAACTAGACCCTGCCGACATTTTCCTTGACAGTGCTTCTCCTTTGGTTGATTTGTGGGGCTATGTTCAGTTTGTTCGATCATTTTGCCTTCCTCTTCTTCGATAATATCGGCGACTGCAACCGTCGAAATAGACAACAGCATGGACAGGCCAGTATCAATGCGAGGTACTGGACCCTCACTTGGATCTCTTTCCTAGAAAATTACAAATGGGAAATACTTAGACTAAATAATGTACAAGTACCATTCTAAATTTCAAGAAAAATGCCTTCTTACAGTCGATGGCATATTTTCATATACCCACTACAGCATAAGGTTATGGAATAACTTGAAGTCGTGTAGGATAGAATTCAAAGGTTATTAATGTGAAACCGTTTCAAATAGTCAAGGGAAGCTGTAAGCCAAGGTAGTCTCTTTCTCTACTAAAAGTCAACATTCCAAAAAAGGAAAGGGAGCAAAAATGGGTTTCCCTTTGTTTACACTTAGATATATATCTTCTTACACCAACATGAAATGCTCTTTATAAGTTCAAGGCAGTTACATGTAATAGGAATAGAAATTTTTCAAACAATATACGTATAATTTATTTATGCATGCAAACACAGACAATATGGAGGACAATTGGGAAAGTTTAAGTACATTGTGCATTTCTAAGATACTGATCTCAATAGAAATAATAAATGTTAAAGATGAGCTAACCCCTTGATCAAGTGTCATGAACACCTACCCTTTGAACAAGACGTAGAGCTGCGATCCATAGGCCTAGAAAAGTATCATGCCATGTGGTACCATTAACTGCCTGAAGGGCTTTTAACATACCTGCAAAATCAAATTATTGGGAAATATGATTTTGATAATCTACAATCTTTAACACATTCTGGTAGAAAGGTAATTGACATATTAGAATGAGAATGAATTCCACCTTTAAGATTGTCTACACCACTGGTTGCTGTCAAATGTGATTCTTCCATGGCATCTTCTAGCAGTAGATCAATAGGGAGCCAAATTGCAGAATGGGAAGCACCATGGCATTGATCGGCAGAAGATAACAGAGATCCCAATGCAATGCCAGCATGAGACCCCTGTTTAGATATGCTTTTGCAGTTAATAAATGGAAGTCCTTTCTCACATGTCAACTGCAAGAGTGCACCTGAGGTAATCTGTTTAGAATTCTTTAAACTGGGTGAATGTGATGACAGTAGCTGCAGGCGTTGAATGAAGACTCCCCAATGTGAAGGTCTAAGGACAAAGAGATGTAATCATTAACAGTACTCATTAACTAAAAATGCATCACCTTAGTCAGGAACATTTCAGAGTTCAATAAATTACAAGCTGCCTCAAGTTGGACATCTTTTTAGGTTTAGCATGATAAGCCACTTGAGAAAATAGATACTTGTTTAAGTTGCAACATTCGATTCAAGGCCAAAACTGACTAATATGTAAATTGTGAACTATAAGGACAAGTCCTTACATGTTTTCACGTGCTAAGTAAAGAATCCCTGAAGTTACTTTATTTTGGAGAAACTCTCCAATAAGCTCGACAGCCATGACAGTATTCAGTCTGCGCAGTCCCACATTTTGCTCATTTCTCTTCTCAAGAAACCCTTCATGGCCATCTATTTCCATATCTTGTGGTCTAGTTATCCATACAGACTTCTTCTCTAAGGTAAGCTCAAGCAACCCTTCATCTTCCAACGATACATCAAGTAACTGATACACAATAGAAAACACAAATTCAACTAGAACAACCCCAGGATCACAAGGTTCAAGACCAAACATTTGAGAAAGATGCAGAACTTCGTCTATTGATTTCATAATCCTGTGAATACGAAACACAAAGAAAAGCCATCAATTCTAAGTAAATGGCAGAAATAAAAATATTAAAAGTTTAAAAGCAGTTAAACAGTAAGGTTAAAATGATCTTTCTCTAGGTGACTGAAAAAATATTAAAGTGGGAACCTTGGGCATGGACCAAAACTTACTTCTCAGGATTTGGTCCACTGATTTGAGATGCAAATGAAAAACCATGTCTCCTGAGAAGTTCCATATAAAGCCTATAGGCCGATGGGTACAGCTGGCGATAAGGAATAACGCTGCCATGAAAATAACAAAATCAACGATAACAAAATACCCCAAAAAAATTATATAAAAAAAGGAAAATACACTAGTCGCTTACACTCACCGAGTGGAGAGAAGAGCGAGAACAAGTGAGGGAGGGGCGATCTTGACCGTTAAGGCTTTCTCGAGAAGCTTCCACATGACAGGCGAGTGATTATCGAAGCAGGTGTGAGACACCAAGAAGTGCGCCAGCTCCGTCGACGGAAGCTCCACCCCGGCCGAGTTCAGAACGGAGCTCACGTGGGCGGCCCAAAGCAGCGGGTCGGCGGTCTTCTCCTGCGCCGACTTGGTCAGCTCCAGCACCGAGTCCCAAAGACTCGGCTGAGCGGAAACCGACATCTCTAGCTGTTTGGTGTTAGGGGAGATGAAGAGCGGTGCGTGTAGAAAGTTGCATAGAAAAGCGGTTGGGGCAGCAGAAGGAAGTAAAATGTGAATTATGTGAAGGAGAACGGACAACGGAGGCGAAGTGTTATTGAACTGTGGGAATTTGAGTCAGGACTCTCAAAGTCTAAAAGTAGACTAGTCAAGCACTTCTAGAGGGCGGGTATGTAGGGATTTTAACCTTTTTATGACGCGTGCCTGCCTCCTCCAAAGTCCAAACTCCTCCTTTTTTTTATCTTATAGTCTTTTGATTAACTAATATGAGCTCTATAAATAAATTTTTAATTCCAGACCACTCTAGAATGGGTTTCCGATTAATTGCCTGGTCAAGGTTATCATTACATTTATTGATTATGTTCTGGTCAATCTTACATGTAAAAGCTATGTGATTAGATCAAGAAAGTTTGAAATAAATAAACAACAAAGCAATAAAACTAGGGATGGTGTATTATTCGACCCAAAAAAATAGACATAGAAACTAAAAAAATAGATTTTAAATAAATTTTAAATATATGCTGAAAGTTGGATATAAATTTGGATTTGAATATAAGTCTAGTAATAACCGAACTAATTGATACCCATATCTTACCCTTTTTTATTAACTTTATTTTTTATGTTTTTTTCTTGAATATTTATAATTAAATATGATAAAATATTAATATTTTCTGAGACAAAATAATTTTAAAATTCCTATTTTACTCCTAAGTCCTTACCTTTTTCATCATATTTTATTTTCTCATAAGAGTATAATAATGCAAATGATATAAAGATGAAGTTTTGAACGTTGTGGAGTTCACGCATAGACAATTTGAAGCTTTGAATATTTCAATCTTTATTTCAATTCTTGATTGTGAAAAAATATGTCATCTTTGTACTAAACATTATGATTTTTATTATTCCAATTTTATGATTTTTTAAGACATACAAATCAAAATCTTGACTTATTATTATTAAACTAATTTTGATTCGGAGCGTTCGCAAAAATCTGCTCTTTATATTTTCTATTTAGAAGTTATATTTTTATGTGTTATACAACCCAATGGATATCCAAAAATCCGAACAATCCAATGGATTTAGATATGGATAGTAAATTGTAAAAATCGATGGATATAGATATGGATATGGGTAGAGTAATACCCGAACTGAACCCTACCCATTGCCATCCCTATAATTAGTTCTTACAAAGGGAATTAGATAGAGCTTTAGTAAACAATTTGTGGCAAATGGAATTTCAAGGAAGTAAAACTATTTTCAGTAGCCCTCTAACATCAGACTATATACCCATTGAGATCTATAATATAGTCGAGCTCCCTAATTAAATAATCCCTTTTTATATTCATTAATTACATTATAAAACTTAAGGGATTCCAAGAGGCTACTGAAATAAGTATAATAGAGGAAGTAGAAGACCATAAACAATATAAATGTCACCAAAATTTTTAAATGGTGAAAAGAATCTTAAGATATTACATAATAAAAGTCTCAAAATGAAAGAGAAAAAGTAAGCACAATCAAAGTTATTCAAAGATCGTTTGAATAAGATCAAAGTTAAGAAGGAAAAGACTATAATATAACACTATGTTAGAGCATTTAAATGTCATAACTCCTTGTTAAAGTAGAAATCTAGATTCAATGGTTAAAGTAGAAATCCAGCTAAGAGAAACATAAACAAAATCTCTAACATTATCAAATATAATGGAGAGAGGTTCTAGGGATAAAGGGAGTGCTAAAAGGAAGTTTATAAGTATTTCTAAAACACCCTAGGCACTTTTATTAAAAATAATCTTCGGTACAAGCCTTTAAAACTTTTATACTAAAAGTAAAAACTGATGAGCAGGTCAAAATCTCATTAGATCTATCACCCTTTAAGATATTTAAAGAATCATAGTGCTAGATCAATGTACAAGTTAACAAAGCCATCATGAAATTCTTTAATTTTGAAAGAATGCTCAGGGAGATAAACCAACCACGTATTTGCTTAGTCCTAAAGTTGCCTAATCATAACTGACTCAAGGATTTAAGACTTATAGCTAGTTAGAATACCTTATATAAGATCATATCTAAAATCTTTGCCACGAGGCCAAAAGAAGTACTAGAACCTTTATAAGAACATCAAAGAGAGCTTTTATTAAGGTAAGAAAAGTTGATGAAAATATATTGTTGGCATAAGAACTATTGAATGGATACCAAAGGAATGCATCCACCAAAAGTTTTCATATGAAGATTGACTTTCATAAGGCCTTTGATTTAATCAATTAAGAATTTGTATTACACTCTCTGTAGGCATTTATTTTCCCATAAAAGTTTATCATTTGGATTGAGCAATGTATAACAACTACTTCTTTTAACATTTCAATGACTGGAGAATAGACTCAAGTAACTAAGGGACGAGAAGGAGTTAGGTAAGGAGACCCTCTATCTCCTTATCTATTCTTAATTTTTTTAGTATTATTGATCAAGCTCATTAAACATAAAATTATGAGGGATTTCTTATTCAGATATCACAATAAATACAACAAATGAAAGATCTTTAATATTTTATTTGTGACTTACTAATGTTCTATAGATTTGATACTTATTCAAGATTCTAATAAACTTTATCTATTCATCTAACAAACTTTCTGATCTCATCATCAATTAAGATAAAAGTTACACGATAGTCTCAACTGCAACTAACTCTAGGCTCAAAGATTGTCCTTCTTATCAAATTTTAAGATAAAAAGACCCTCTTTCATATATTTGGGAGTCGTTATTTCAACTAGAAGACCAAGATATGGTGATTGTTAAGCTCAGTTTGATATGTTTGCGAGAAGAATTGGTTATTGGTGCAATAAAAGTCTAACTTATATTGGGAGACTTTGGCTTATCAGGTTTATATTAAAGTTTCTCTTTATCCAATGGATCTTGCATATCGAACTACCTAAGAGTCTTACTAAATATCTAGAAAGAATTGTGAGGATTATATAAATAGGAGATACATATAAGAATTCTAATGTTAAAGTCAAGTGGACTAATATTGGGGTGTCGAAAGACGAAGGAGGACTAGGTATATGACTATTACAAATCATTAGCAAATTTTTGTAGCTAAAAGGTTTTAGAGGCTTCTTATAGAGAAAGAAACACTTAAGGTGTAATCAGTTCACTCACAATATTTAAAGAACCAAAGTATATAAGAAATAAAACCTAAGTATAAGACATTACAGACTATAAACCAAATACTCAACATAAGGGGCAAGCTTTGGGAGATCAAGTATAAGATTAGTAACGGAGAAAACATATGGCTCTAGTTTGACAGTTGGAGTAAAAAGAGTCCCCTATACCTTTTTCTTGGAGTCTCACATTTGAGATATATACTATACCCCAAAGTTAAGGATAAGGAGATCATAAAAGGCAATGACTGACGTACAAAATTTTGAGGCTTCTCAACCATTTAGGAAAATCTACTTAATTAAACCCCCTTTTAACCCTTGAAAGATAAAATAAAATGACTAAAGCATTCTTCAGTCCAATTTATCAATAAATGATGCTACCAAATGTTCAGGAATTCTATAGCTAAATGTGCAATGGAGCATTCTAGTTTAGTTCAAACAAAATTCTCAGTTTTCTTTTATCATATAGCTAGCTATTAGAAACAAATTGAGCAGACAATATATAACTAAAATCTCTCAAATTATAAATTCAACCTACACACTTTGTAACATAGAGAATGAATTTATAGACCATCAATTTTTTAAAATGTAGCTTTGCTAAAGAGCTATGGCAAATAATTCAAACGTATTGTAACATTATGTAGTGAGGATGATTGGGAGGATATAGTGACCTGAGCATCCAAAAGATAACAACTAAAAGAAGATTATTACCTCTTTAATTTAGCATTAAGGTCGAAGTTACGCCATTTCAAGAGAAAGGAATGAAAGAATTTTTAAGTTCAAAAGTCAAGATTAGTAAAGGTTTTACTAAAACATATTGGCCAGGATAAAAGAAAAAAATTCTAGCCAACATAAGACAAAACCAAGTAACAACAAGAATGTTAAGAAGATGTATAAAAGGAAGTAACATGAGACAAACTATAACAAAACAAGAAAGTTAAGTGGGTTCTAGTAAGAGCATAATGGTACATCCAAGTATAGGAACAATCATTAACAGAAGAGAGTGTCTAGTAATATCCAAAAATGGAAAGCAAAAAGACTTTGGGCAAGTGAAGAAGAACTTGCCTTGTAATGGAAGGGATTGACCCATAATAAGTTGATGCATATGCTCTAACCAGGGTTTTAATATGGGTCACTTGAGAAGATAAAAACACTTTGTAATTCTGAATGTTGGAACTCATATTGAAGCTTATTACATTAGCACAATTTTCCTTTAATTTAAAAAAGATTATTTAAAAATCAAGAAATAATATAAATCATGTTAAATAAATACAGTTATAGAATCAATGTGAAATATGAGAATATATTTTCACCATTTTAAATAAATATATTACAAAATTAAGATAAAACTTTAGTGTTATAAAACTTAAAGTATGAC
>JANIIA010000010.1:32676842-32695183 GCA_027478495.1 Erythroxylum alaternifolium | reverse complement strand
ATGTATCACCTTTGAGAGAGCAAGACGCCATGCCGATTTGGAACAACTTCCACAAGAAATATGCTAACTGACTAAGATCTTTGATTGAAAATCGTTTTGCAAGAGTAGTAACAAAGGAGTCAACCAGTTGAGTGTTGTTACCAATGATGATTAAATCATCCACATATACCTGGAGGTAAATAATATGACCAGTAGCCGTGAGCACAAACAGAGAAGTATCAACGGTAGAATTTTTAAAGCCTGATTGAAGAAGAAAAGTGTGAAGTTCATGATACCAGGTCCAAGGTGCTAGTTTGAGACCGTAGATTGCCTTTCGAAGTCTGCAGACATAGGATGGACGATCTTGATCAACAAAGCCTAGTGGTTGTTGCATGAAAACAGTTTCGGTGAGGTGTCCTTGAAGAAATGCATTGTTTACATCAAACTTGTCGTAGTGTCCAACCTCGAGAAATTGCAAGGCTTAGAACAACACGCATTGTTGTTGGTTTAATAACAGGACTGAAAGTTTATAAATAATCAACTCTTGGGCATTGATGAAAACCATTTGCTAACAAACGTGCTTTGAAACTGTCAATGGAACCATCAGAGTTACGTTTGATATGAAAAATCCATTTACATCCCACTATGTTCTGGGTTGAAGCAGGTGGTACAAGGTCCCATGTGCCATTTCGAACTAAAGCATCCTCAGACATGGCCTAACGCCATTTAGGATTAGTAAGTGCGGTAGTTACCCATGTAGGTTCAAGTTCATTGGAATTTATGAGTTGGGTATGAAGATTCAATTTTTGGATGGGCTTATGAATGTGGTTCTTAGCTCGCGTGGTCATGGAGTGAGTGGGAATGGGAACTGATTAAGTTGAAACAGGTTGGGGTGGGGTGGGGTAGGTATCAGCTATTTGGGGGTCAGGAGGTGGACTGGAGGATGGGTTTGGGACAGCAGATGATGTTGAAGCTTCACAAGGGAGGTGCTGAGGGATGGCAACCTCAGATGACGGTGTGAGTGACGACTGGGGATTAGTTGACATAACTGGAATAGGTGGAGGTATCCAGGTATTAATGGGACTGGGTGGAGGACTAGGCAACGTACTAGATAATGAGGCATATGGAAATTGAGACTCAACGAATTTGACATGCCTAGAGACATAGATTTTGGAGTTTGTCAGATCGAGACAATAGTATGTGCTTTGGGTGAGGGAGTAGCCAAGAAAAACACAAGGGTTGGATCGTGGTTGTAGCTTGTGTGATGTATAAGGTTTAAGCCAGGGATAGCATAGGCAGCCAAAAATTTTTAATTTAGAATAATATGGTGTGTTATGAAATATTTTTTAGTAAGGGGAGATTAGATTTAAGGTGGGTGTGGGCATTCGGTTTATGAGATATACGAATGTAGCAAAGGCATAAAGCCAATAGGAAATTGGTAAGGAAGCATGAGAGTAAAGCACGGCCTGTTTCAACAATATGGAGATGCCTTCTTTCAGAATAACCATTGTGTTCAGGTGTATGGGGTGGAGTGGTTAGATTTGTGATACTAGAGGTGGAGAGAAAATTGGCTAGTGCAAGGTGCTCACCGCCATTGTCTGAGTAGAGAGTTTTGATTGATGATCAGAAGTGGTTTTCTATAATAGCTTTGAATCTGAGAAAAACTTCCTTGACTTCAGATTTGTGTTTAAGTGGATAAAACCAAATATATTTAGTGAAATGATCAATGAAGATGACGTCGTGTTTAAATCCATTGGTTGACAAAATTGGAGAGGTCCAAACATCTGAAAATATAATGTCAAGGGTTTGCGTAGAGACAATTGTAGATTTAAAGAATGATAATTTGTGACTTTTATTGTAGAGAGAAGCATTACAAGACAAATCATGCGATAATGAAGAAGATGATCCTAAATGGTTGCTAGAAATAATATGTTTAAGGATTGGAAACATAGGGTGTCCTAGTCTATGATGCCAGTCGAAAGAGGTGGTCTTTATTGTAGAGAAAGCAATCAATGGGGAAGATGTTGGCCACTCATAAACACCATCTTTAGTGTGTCCTTTCAGTAGTGTTGTCCCTGTGCAAAGTTCCTTTACAAGAAAAGAACTTGGTAAGAACTCTATGGAAACTTTGTTAGATCTACAAAATTGAGATATAGAAATTAAATTCTTTTGCATAGAGGGTACACAGAGAACATTGTCTAATGAGAATGTATTATGAGGAGTATGTGGAGAGGTGGAGTGATGGGAAGATTAGAGCCATCTCCGATCATGATATCATCGTTGCCCATGTATGATGTATGCAGTAAGAGGTTGTTGAGGTCAGAAGTGACATGGTGAGATGTGCCGCTATCAAGAAGGCATGAAGGATTGGTGGAAGAATGGGTGGCAAGATGGGCGTGTGGTTGCCATGGAGTGTTGGTTGGAGATGTGTTGGTTGTAGGAGACGGTTGAACTGGGACCAAGCGAAAGGAAGGGCAGTGCTTGGCTGTATGGCCTTGGAGCCTGTAGATCTAGCAGTAGCCAAGTTATGGTTTAGGAAGAGGTCGAGATCCTGGTGAGGTCGAGGAACCTAAATTGGTAGTAGCACGTGTACGCCAGTTGGTATTGTGTTGAGAGTTGGAATGGCGCCAGTTTTTATTGGACTTGGATGTGGGATTGGCAGTGGCTGGATATTGGTGCTGGTCATCGTTGTTTGATTGAAGAGAGACTTCAAAGGTGAGAAGCTTTTCATGGAGTTCTTCAAAGGTGATGGAGTTACCTCATGCTTGGACAGCACGGACCAACTCTTTGTAGTCATCACTGAGACCATCGAGAATTTTATCAGTGATTTCTTCTTCATCAAGTGGGGCCCCAAGAAGAGCAAGATCATCTGCTTTGGCTTTGATTAATTGCATAAATTCAGTGATGGTTAGGGATCCTTTGATGGTATTTTTGAGTTGATTTTTGACTTGTTTGATGCGGCCACGAGAGGTTTTGGCATAGGTAATGGCTAAGATAGTCCAGGCTTCTCTAGAGGTCTTGGCTTTAGCAATGAATGGAATGATGGTTGGTGATAGGGAGCCAATAATTGCATTAAGGATCAGCTGATCCTGACGGGCCCAGAGAGTATAATTGGGGTTTGGTCTGGTTGTGTTAGATTGTGTAATGGTGGCTTCTGGGCAAGGTCTGGAGCCATCGATGTAGCCAAGCAGGTCGTAACCAATAAAGAGAGTTTGGAACTGGAGTTTCCAGGAGAGATAATTGGTGGAAGTGAGTTTGAGAGGAGTTTGTGCAGCAACATTAATAGTGAGGAGTGTTTGGTTCGGTTCATTGGTATGAAGAATAGTTGGACTAGTGTTTTCGGTGGCCATGGAGTGAAGAGCTGAGTTCAAGCTGTTTTTGCTATTGACATTAATAGTAGTTATGTACAAGAATGAGATAACAACTCTTTAGCTATGATCTTACACTATTGAGTAGTTGGAAAACTAATTCCTGAAACTATGGGATAACAAGTTTGAATGAGATCTGATTTTGAACAGGTCAGTGGTTGTTACAAGTTGTTACAATACGATAAGCCTGTAATAAGCCTGAGGGCATGGTGGTACGCTTGATAAGCTTATTGTTTTGTGATATTTATGCGCCTGGTTATCTGGGTATTGGGGTACATTTTAGTGCTTTTATTTCTGTTTTTCCGGTTTGAATTCAATTATTCTACCTGTTGTAGGAAACTCTTTCCCTGGCTTGATTGTTCTCGCTTCTGATTATGTCCTACCTCATTAATTTAAATGTTGTCTACTTTATGTTGTTGTTCGTGTCCATACTCTGTGTTGGATCAGTTTATTATGAATTAAGGGATCTACCTAGTGCAGCGGACTGGTCTTGTGTCTATAGACAATATGTTGCTGGTTCACGTATTAAGAGGAGCCACTTGATATGAATTGATGTAGGAGTAGGATTTTACGTAAAGTTTTTACATCAAAAGTGTTTAAGGTCTATTTATTGTTTACCGTCTGTTTTGATTATTGTCGAAGCAATTCAATTTCTCCTATCTTTTTTTTTTAATTTTAAAATCTTTATGGCACTTACTGTTCAATAAATTATATTTTCTAACTTTACTTGAAGTGATTTGCTTCCTTTCACTGATCAACCTTTTTCCATGTAGAAGTGTTTTTAATGTCATCCTAATTTAATTTTAGTAGCGTACATTGTAACCAATAATAGTTCAATGATAGACAATTCTATACACGGTTGATGCAGGATAGCAAGCGAAAAAAGACATTTCAAGATTGAACTCTTATATGATGAAGTTGCATCCGCTGGAGGAGCCATGGATTCATGAGCGTGAATTTCATGAAGTCAACCAGCTTTCCAAGATTGACCTAGCCATTAGAAGGCCTGTTCTCATTGATATCCAAGGTTTATAACTTACTGGTGCCTTGTTGGATGGCCTAGTTTCAATACCATTTCAGAATAGATTGTTGACCACCACTTGGTGCATAACTGCAAAATGAATGTTGATGTTGCTTTATGAAATGCTACGAAATATTTAAATATAACAGGTTTAAGGGGGATAACTTTTCAGTCAAATTTTTAGTAAAGTTAATGGAAACCATCAGTGATAAATTGTTCTAGAAAGGCACCTGTTGTGATGACTATGCTACGAGTAGTTGTGGTGAGACCTGATGGAATGACGTGGTATAATGATTTGAGCCGTCTACTTTTTGTTTGTGAAACTTATGAAGTAATTTTTACTAATTTTCTTCCTATGTAGCAGCGAGTTGCTGTGACTTGGCCCACTTGAGCCTTGGGATGGCTGAACAATGCGTAAAACATGAGAACATGGTTCAATATGTCCAGATCAAGTGAATTAGAGGAAGGTAGACTTTATCTATCTGTATTCTCAGACTTGATGGGATCTCAAGGATTAGACTATGCCATGGATTTGCAGCCTTATGCTCTCGTTATTTACCCAAATGGAAGATTTGACAGCCCAAAGTCAGCAATGGACTTTGTAGGTGATGTAGCCTCTCTTTCAAAAATAAAAAATTACATAAATAGTCCACTCTTACTCGCTGGAGTTGACGCATAAATGGGGGACATTGACCCTATTCTTGAGTATTACTTGTCGAAGAAACCAACTACAACAAAAAGGCACGAGCATTCGATGCTTGTTCCCCAATTTAGCAGGTATAGATTTCAAGACATATCATAAATATTTTTAATTAGAAATACGTGCAACTCATAGGTATTATATTATTCTGGAGTTGAATTCTTATAAGGTTCACTCCCCTATCCTATTCAATAACCTTATTTTAGCAGAAAAAAGGTTTTTATTAGTTCATTTCCCATTGAAGAAGGCCATCCCGTATCTTTGTTTCTTGTATTCCAACCTCAGTATATACTTTCCAGATGCATCCGAAACTGCAAGATTTTGGGTCTGATTATCAAAATGAAAAGAAAATCCTTCCAGTTTCCTAGCTATTTAATCTTCGAGGTGGCTAAATTTTCGAATAAGTAATGTTGCTTGGTGACTCTTTTTTCTTTTCCTTGGATCACATTCCTAGTTTGTGATTTTGCGTAGTTCTCTAGCTGTTTTCTTTTCTGGCAAAGGTAGGTCTCGACCGGTGACATCATCCAAGTATAGACCTTTAAAATTTTAATGTTGTTTAATGTGTTTGTTTCATATAAAGCACAACATGGTGTCATTAGTATGAAGTTCATCATCATTCATAATTGCGGTGTAAATTTTGTCATACACAACTCTTCTTTATGTAGCACATCTTTTATTTCAAGTGTGGAGTTGAAATAGTCAAGTTGCTTGTAGTTGCATGAAGATGGCCATTAAAAATATAGCTGAAAGTAAAAATAAAGCTTCTTGATTTATCATTGTGGTTTTCCTTTGTTTATTCCTTTCTTTTGCCTACTTTAATTGGTTGTTCATGATTTTGCTGTTCTCCTCTGATTGGCAGACTTGATAGCAGTGATCAACAAGCTGACAAGCTTGGGGATCCTTTAACTGCCAAAAAACTGACATCTGAGACTTTGAAGAGGTACCTATCTCAATAACTGCTTCTAGATCACTTCATTCTGCCAGTTTCTTGACATGAATCTTATACATGTGGTTGAAGTTCTTTAGAGTTCATTTTATTAAATCCATATTAGCCAACAGTTTACGCCTGAGTTGTTTCTTCCTTCAACTAATTACCATTATGGATACATGAGTGTGATTATTACAAAAAATTATTCTGCGTCTATTGGCTCCTAGTTTTTTTGGGTCTGTTATGATTTTCACTCAATAGCAATAGAGAAGTTTTAGAGTTAATACTTCATGTGGATACATCGATGATGTGGTGTTAGTTCAGATTAAAGGATCAAAATGGAAACAAAGATATCCTTGGGTGACGTTTCACTTGCACATATCTCTGACAATAGTCAGCTATTCCACAAAACGTATTGACAATTGCAGACTGTGTCGTTTTAACTTGGTACCCATCTGGTCACGAAATTGGTGTTTGTTAGTGCATCAATTTGTGATCTCATGATAGTACAGTTGTGAACATTCCTACCCTTGCAGATGCCATAGCCTGTGATTAATTATTTCCTTATTACAAATCTCCTTTTCTTCATTGTCTTTACTGATGCATTTTCTTCTGAACAGGAGTGAGAAAATAAAGCTGAAGTCATCGCCAAAAAGGAAGAATAGGAGAGGAGTTAGAGAGAAGGATGTCAACAGACGTAGCTACTTGCATGCATGTGAGTCTCTCTTATCATTGATCGTGGACAAGCCGTCTGGGAAAGCAGCAGTCCTGTCTATAAAGAATTCTTGACCCGACCTTGCGGAGTTTCTTACCAAGATTGGCATTGCTGGGATTGGTCTTGCTGTTCCTTTGTCAGTTGTCTGCAAAGTTACTTCTCTGCTTCTAAATTCTTGAGCACAGGATTTGGGTTTGGCCTGGTCTGGCTCTCTTTGGTCGTGAATAAGGGACACAATTGTTAATATCAGCAGGAATGCAACCAAATTGCGTTTGAAAGATGGGGAAATTATGAGAAATGTGGAAACCATTTTGAAGGTTACATACGTCAGAGGCTTGACAACAGTTACAGTGGCACTCTTGGCAGCTTGCATATAAGTAAGCTAATATCATGCTAATGGTTAATCAGACACCCACTGAACTGCATATGCTTTAACCATAGCTGATGATGCTCAGTTGGAGATGCCTAAAATGGGAAATTTGAGGCTCGACTAGTTGTAACAATTAGCCATTCTTGGCACCAACATTCCAAATACGTGTGTAAGAAAAAAGAATTGAATGATTAGGATGGAGTACTTTTCCAGTACAGGAATATTTGACAGGGATATTATTCCGCCGAAAGATGAGGGAATGAAAAAGTAAAAACCATGTTCAAACCATATGATCAATTTTACACCGTTAAAGAGGAACTTTGTTTATGACCCTAACGAATTAATTCATTTTCAAACCAATAACCAACGTGTCTTCGATACCTTTGCATCAAATGTGGACCAGCTGCGAAAATATCGCATGACATCGTTTCCTCATCGAATAATTATCTGGTCTTCTTAATTCCCCCCTACTTTTGGATTTTAAGCAGACAAAAGCCTTTAACCATATGGACTTGGAACACTTCAGCTAATTACTTTAGAAACTACACCTGCTCCAACTGTTCTCCCTCCCTCCCTCAAAGCAAATCTTTGTCCTGTATTCCAACAAGAAAAAGCTTACATGTCAGCACTGGAACTGACAAAAGTTTATACGTCAATACTGAACCTCAGAATTAAGAGTAACCATTCAACCTTGATATAATCACATATTTGCAAAATGTAGAAGTTGGCCAAAGGGTGAACACAGGTTAAACTCATAGAACACTGAAGGTATGTAAATGAATATTTCGACCTAAGAATCAATTGATCGAATCAATTGAACTTTTCTTTAATGTACATGGATATTGCAAAATATATGCAAATATATCATCACCCCTTCCCTCGCATATACTAAGATTTGAATCCTGGTAACATCTACTAAGATCTGAATCCCGCTTGATGGGAGGGTAATCTTATTTCCCTACCATCAGAACAAACCTTGATGGTAAATGATCAATTAATCTGCCTACAAGAAAATATAACATCAAAAACTACACCACCCTGCTCCTGACATGAGAAACATAGATAATGCGATTGATTTCTATAATGTGCTTGTTCCCGAAAACAAGCAAAAGATCAGTTTCATATGAAGTCCATAATCAAACCCATATCTAGTCCCCAAATATGGATCAGATTTGTGGTAGAATGTCCAGCCAATTAGGTGTTTCAGAATTCATTGAATCCCTGAAATCAGTATGTTAGATTTCTATGTCGAGTTATCATGTATGATGTCAAAAGTGTGCAAAAAAATTAATTGAAAATAAACATTTCAAACGTACAAGGAAAATGAGCATAATAAGAAAGCAGACTACCTGCTTCAAGGGGAACTGGATAGATCAGTTCGAAAGTAGCACTGACATTGTCGCCCGGCATAACCATCTTCACATTTTCTGGTAACTCAACTTTTCCAGTGATGTCTGCAGTCCTCATGTAAAACTGGGGTCTGTAGTTTGAGAAGAAGGCAGTATGCCGGCCACCTTCATCCTTTGAAAGGACATATATCTCTGCCTCAAATTTCTTATAGGTTTTCAAAGATCCAGGTTTGGAAATGACCTAAAGTTACAAAGAAAACAAGAAAGCGCGTTTTTACAGGGTTCTCTTCACTTTTGACCAAAACAAGCTTTTTCAATCACACACTTCTATCTGATTCAATTTTAAAATGTTGATCTCAAAGTGAAAGCAATTATCACCTCACACCAACATAATTCAAGCGGAGGCCAAAGAAACAAGTTGAAGTGTACTATCTTGACTATCATTGCTTACCATTCCTCGTTGGATATCCTCCCTTTTTAGACCACGTAGGAGAAGACCAACATTGTCACCAGCCTAGAGGAATGCACAGACCCATTAGTAATTAAATAACTCCACGGAGCAAACCTTAATAACCAACAACAGGCTTGATCTGTTAACTTACTTGTCCTTGATCCAAGATTTTCTTAAACATCTCAACACCAGTTACTGTACTTTTCAAAGGAGCACCCTGCACAAGGAGACAAATTACTAACAGAATTTTTCTGCCTGCTGATCTAATTGAAATGGCTTATAATGTGAATAATTAGCACAAGGAAAACCTCGTATAAGCCATCATTAAATGCGAAAAGGCCTATAAAATTGTGAAGCAAAAAGGAACTCAATTTGATGAACTTACCGTCATTAATCCCAAAATTTCAACTTCTTCGCCAACTTTTATAACCCCTTGTTCAACACGACCAGTGGCAACTGTCCCACGACCCTTCAACAAAAAGAAGCATAAAAAGACCAAATTTTTATCAATTCAGGCGCAGAACCCACTTTTTATTACAGATACATTGCTCAAGAAAAGCAGCGAAAACTGAAGAATGACAAGAAAAGGGAGAAGCAAAAGTGAAGAAACTTTGTTAATAGAAGTTTGTGTCAAAGGAATGCATACATAACTAACATGTGTCTTCTGTACCTGAATTGAAAAGACATCTTCTATAGGCAGGAGAAAAGGCTTGTCAAGTTGGCGCACTGGGTCAGGGATGTATTCATCCACAGCATCCATCAGTTTTAAAATAGCCTTTCTGCCAATTTCATCATTTGTCCCCTGTAAGGCAGACAATGCTGACCCTCGGACAATAGGAATTTCATCCCCAGGAAACTTGTAGAAGCTAAGCAGTTCTGTCAGTAATATTTGGTTGAAGAACTTGTATTAAACAAATTAAATAAAAACAAGAACCAGCTCCTGTAAAAAGAGTGTTTTTAAAAGGCCTCCTACCACGGAGTTCCATTTCTACAAGCTCTAATAACTCCGGATCATCAACTGCATCAACTTTATTCAAGAAACACACGAGTGAAGGGACTCCTACCTGTTAATTGCATTTAGAAACATCCAGTCTTGTGACAAGCACCAATGCAAAGGAACTAAGTTACAGACACAGTTTACAAGCTTTAAGGTAAGATATCCACCTGGCGAGCAAGTAAAATATGTTCCTTGGTCTGTGGCATAGGACCATCAGGAGCTGATACAACTAGAATGCCACCATCCATCTGGGCAGCTCCAGTAATCATATTCTGCATAGTGATTTAAGTTTTAGGTTCATAAGCAATAATAAATATAGAAGGAGGTTAATCAAATGGTTATAACGTTGAAGCAAACTATGAGTTGATATTTGGTCCACTAACACATAATTTACCTAGTTATTTGCTTCATCAAAAATCTCAAACATGCATCTTCATCAGCTTAGCCACATCGACATACAAGAGTATGCATGTAGAATAGAACAAGCAGCATAATGATAATAACATAATGTAAAATACTGTAATCATAGCAGCATTATTACTGCAACATATTTCCATAGCTGTTCTGTATTTTGAAATTATTTTGAAATTAGGACAGTTAAAACATGCTGCCAAAGAATCCAGAAGCTCATATCTTTAAAAGCTCAAACCAATTAAAAGCTTACTTTCACATAATCTGCGTGTCCAGGACAATCAACATGAGCATAGTGGCGTTTACCAGTTTCATACTCCACATGGGCCTACATGTTATTTAAACCAGTGATTAGTACATAAAAAGATCAAGATGGAAAGATTGACATTGCATCTTCATAGGTATCTCAAAAGGGAAGTGAAGCATCCCAACCGTGGCAATTGTTATTCCCCTCTTCTTCTCTTCTGGAGCCTTGTCAATTTCATCAAAGGCAACAGCCTTGGCTTTACCTTCTTCTGCTAGCACCTAAAAATCGCCATTTCGAGGTCTCAGATAAGTAAGAGAAAACCATACTGATTGAATGAAAGAAATACAAATACAGCCTAAAAACAAATTCAAACCTTTGTAATTGCAGCAGTCAGGGTAGTCTTTCCATGATCTACATGCCCAATTGTTCCCACATTCACATGAGGTTTACTGGTATTCAGGAAAAATAATCAGATACAAGTCATCTAAATACAACCAAAAACAGTTCGCTCGGGTTCAATTTTTCACATTCACACCACTACCCTAACAGTCGCCAAATTGCCAAGTGAAAGAGAAGTATTTCTTCTTCACCATTTGTAAAATATATTCTCCAATTGATGCATATTACTGACCAATCATCATAGTTCAACATTGTCCAAGTCCAATGATAGTTTACTAATCACCTTACCTTTCCTAACAGCTTATTGACCGCCTTTTTAAAAGTAGAATAAAGCATAAGATCCTTGAAAGTTCCGAAGTAAGCACTCTTTATTTCACTAACTGAACCAAACTAGTTCAACACATTCCCTCCAAAAAAGGAAGCTACCGGAAAGATTCCGACTTCAATCAAGAAAAAGGATTATCAGTATCAAATAACTAAATCTAAAGAAGCAATCTTTAAGAACATGAGACCTTTAAACAAGCAAAAAAATAAAAACAGAAAACCCAAAAATTTGACATTAGAATTATGGACTTACGTTCTAGTGAAGGTAGCCATGGATCTCCACCAAGGTCCACTGGAAACAGTAATACTGCCATTTTCAGAGACAGAACTCGATATTGACAGAGGATTAGAGGACGATTCCCGACAACACCAGGCCACTCGGGAGGATAACTGACCAAGGCGCCTGTAATTGGGGTTTCTGAGAGCTAGTGAAGCCATTGAATCAAAGTGGCTAGCGTAGCAGAGTGGCGAAGAGCAGGGATAGCGTAGGATAGTTGGGTGTTTAAGACTTGGTAATCTTCCGGTGGTGATTGTATTCTCGAGGGTTTTAGAGATAATGGGCTCGGGCTTGGGCTTAGGCTTGAATTAGACAACAACGCACGATTTTAATTTTTTAAATAATAAAAGAACTCGAGGTCCTATTTTTTAGAATGGTTAGAAAAAAATTGTTATGATTAAAATTATCAATTTAAGATTCCAAATATTTCTTTATTGGAATTATTAACTTAAAATTTAATTTTAAATATTAAATGTAGAATCAGTCAACAACAATAACAACCAGTAGAAAGTCCACTGAGGTATGAGATTGGGGAGGTCTAATAATACACAGCATTACTCCTAACTAGTAGAGAAATTATTTCCAAATGAACCACGTGAAGAAAAGAGAAAAAATAAAATATTAATTAATTAAAAAATAAATAATGAAAATAAAACAATAAAATATATATCAAATATATATAATAAATAACAGAAATGAAAAATACTAATTAAAAATGATAATAAAAATATATAATAAAATGGTTGAAAAATAAATTAAAAAGTACTAATAATAATAATAATAAATACAAATAATGATGGATAAAATAAATAAATTATATAAAATAAAATTATATATATATATATACACACACATTATAATGAAAATTAATATGATTGGCTTGTATTTCGGCTACCATACCTGGAATTTATAACACAATCAAGTTAGTTTTAATTATAAAATAAAGAAGTTAAGATAATAGTAGTAATTGTAGTAAAATTAAACTTCTGCTCTAAGTTTCCAACTTAAATGTTCATAAACTCTAAATAAGGATTAACATTCTTCCAATTATTTTATACACAAAGATAAGAGATAATAATTTCGGGAATGTTTTAACTTTGTCTGTGTACCGATTGGAATGTCTAAACTTTAAAAATCAATATTAATATTAGTGTTTTAAAAAATTAAATATCATATTGTTACTGTCTCTATCAATGACTTTTTAACGGGGTGTTAACTTGGCTTCATTGATTAACTGTTCGAAAGGAACGAAATTAGGAATGTCAAAACGGGCCAAAAGTAGGTTAGACGGGTCAAGTCTATTTTGACATTCCTAATTTCGTTTCTTTCCAATAGTTAATTAATGAAGCTAAGTTAATTGTGGCCCGATCGTTATCTCCAAAGCGACGTTGTTTTGAAAATTTTTATTTTGAAAAATAAATGACAGGTTGGGCCAGACCGGCCCGCCTATAGTCAAGCCGAGTCGCGGACCAGCCCATCCCAACCTACCAAGGCTTGGGGTCAAACCAAGCCAGGCTATGAGCAACCTGAGCTCGACCTTGGCCAGTCCCATTGACATCCCTATACGAAATCCATAGACCAACTCTCTTCCTAGCATCAAATGTGAAGCGTCTAATTTGGAAAAAAGTAAAATCCCTAAAAGACGTTGTCTCCATATAGACAAAAGCAAATATGAGAAAAGAATAACATTTAGGAACAGAGCATGAACATAATTTATTATTTGTCATTTTGTCTAATGTGCATATGTTATAATATCTGTTTATGTATACTTATTATGGTTTTAAATGAATAATTATATTTATTCTATTTACATGGAAGAAGATAATAATTGTGCCCTTACTATATGTTATAGAGGTAGTGTTATTACAAACTTTGTGGTGGATGCTGATGGATTGAAGATTAAGTAGCCAATAAAAATCAATGGTTTGACATACGATAGGTTGTTAGACATTATTGATTTAGGTTATAAGGTATGCAACAAAAGGATTGAGAATATTATTTATATGTTGTTAATAATGGATGTGAGTTTGCATCTTGACTAAAATGTTAAGTTGTATGTAAATGAAGTAGGTAGGTGGGTGTGTTAAAGAAGTGAAGAATTAAAAAAAAAGAAAGAATTGAATGTGGATGCCTATACTATTGATACGATTAAAGTTATTAAAGAATACTGTTAAGGCTATTAAAGTATCTAAAGCTATCTAGGATACTTTTAAAGTCAAGGATGTTGATGATAGTGAATATATTAGAAGTTTTCATGTCACTAGAGAATATAAGCTTATAGGTGCTAAAGTTTTGATAGTCAATATATTTGTGATATAGGTATAGAAGTTACAATAACAAATGAACAGAAAGTTAAGCTTGAAAATAAGATCCAATTGATCATTCTTGTTTTCAATTAGGGAGTGGTGATGAAGAGCTAGTTGATGCAAGAAATGACCATGTTTATCCTCTATTAGATCATATAAGTGTGGAAGTGAGTGATGAAGAGGAAGAAATTATCAATGCAAAAGAAGATATTAATGTTAAAGATGAGCACGAAGGTGAAAAGATGAATAATTTTAACAGTAATGACAATGTCACTTATGTAGAAAGTGAGTGTAAAACAAATGAAGAGGAAAAGGATAAAAATTTAAAGGTAAGAATTCAAAATATGGATATGATGTAAGAACATAAAAGCCTTAATTTAATCTTGGCATACAGTTAGTTGATGAAGGGAGTTAAAAGAAGCTATCACTAGGAACTTAATAGATATGAGGAAGAATATTAAGTTCTTGAGAAATATTAGGGAGAAAGTTTAGGTAACTTGTGTTAAATCTAAATTCTTATAGTTAGTTCATGCCTACACAGAAAGGAGCTAAAGTGAATTTTCTATGATAGCCATAAGTGTTATAATGTTTTCAAACTTAGAAAATTAAACGTTAATTATTTAGCTTTCAAAATATTTGATAAAGGTTATAGAGATTAAGATTGTTGACATATATTAAGGTCTCAATCACCAATTAAGGATTAAATGTCTATAAGCTAAGAAAGTAGTAATAAACAAGAAATATGGAGAATGAAATGAGAAATATATTAGACTTTGGAACTAAGGTGCTAAAGTGTTGAGATCCAACCCAAGGTCTATAATGAAGAATGTTATTTCTAGAATTGAACTAAATATGGCTCTATATTTCAATAAATTGTAAATTACATTTGATTGTTGTAATAATTTTTTTTTGTTAGGAATAGAAAAGTAATTGGATTATATTGTTGTTTCTTGAAAGTATATGCAAAAGAACATTATTGGTAGTAGTTGGTAGGGATGAGAATAATCATATATTCCTTATAGTATAGGCTATAATGAGGTCGTAATGCACTGGCAAACAAAGATGATTTCTCCAATTACTAAGTGAAGATTTACAAATATTAAATGGTGGTAGTTATATGATCATCAGTGATCAAGATAAGTATTAGTCCCTAATGGCACCTAAGACGAGGGGGTAAATTGGGTGCTCAATAAAAAATTTTAACCAATGAACTTAATTTACGAACAATCAATATATATAAGGATAAAGGCATTGCTTAACATAAATCAATCAAACAATTGAATAATAAGTTAAAGAGGATAGAGAATAGAAAACACAATTCAATTTATAGTCGTTCAACAAACAGCCCTTTCCTACATTCATTTCCAAGATTTGTTTTAAAATTTCACTATAATTCTTCTTTCAAGATAAAGAACAATTTTTGTACATTTCTTTCTCAATAAAGAGGAACTCTTTTACAATCTTCCTTCATGATAAAGATGAACCTCGATGCCAATTGAGATACCCCCAATTGCACAATTAAAGCTTACGGTTCAAAATATCTCACTTTATCATTTGAATAATTCCAAAGATGCTTACTCACTCAAACATGAGACAATAACACTTAAATGCTTGATAAAAACTTAGAAATATGTGTAAAAGATACTCTAATACCTTTTGATGCAAGAAACCAATGAAAAAAATATGTATTTGTAACTTTGAGGATCTTTGCTAGCCATTGGAGCCACAAACTAGCTTATGCAAAAAGAATTCAAAAAGTGATTGAGATATTAATCAAGTTGAATGAGTTATATCAATCAAATATACTAAAAGATGTTGACAATTAAAATGAATGACATTTATTTTTATCTATTTTGGATTTTGATATGTATTTTAGAAGGTTACACCTCTTTTAATTTATGTTAAATATGCTTTAAGTTTATGGTGGCAATGGCTTGATGACAATCACTATTTATTTTTATATAATCACTCTTTTAAACAAATATCTATTGGTACAACATAAATTATCTTCTTCACCATTTAATCACATCTTATGCACAATGTAGATTGATATGAAAAAATTAGAATTTGAAACGGTGACTAATTATGAGAAGATTATAACTTTTGGAAACAAGTATTAGAAACCTTCCAAACTTCTAAAAGCAACGTATTATAGATTAATATATATTAATTTTTTTGGTAAATTAGTAAAATTAAATAAAAATCAAAAAGGTTATTTACAACTCAAGAGAACGCCCAAGAGGCAATTCTCTATCAATCACGATATGAAAAGCCTCTTCTAAGGACATAAGGAATATATATTAAATTTCATTCATAAAGAGTGTACAAATTATAAATTAATCCAAAATATCTAATCTGCATTAAGTTGCACATGTACATTAATTCTAGAATTATTTTTTCTAATGAAATAATCATAACATTTACAACCACTATTAAGCATCAAACACAAAACACGTGAGAACATGACAATAGTCCCCATGTCTAAGAGGAGCTTTCTCTACAATTTATGCTCCATCTCTCCCATATTTTGTAGTTTCTTCAATATCTTCATCTCTCTTTCAAATTTATGTTTTTGTTTCTTAGAGGTCCAGTGCATGTAGATCTTCTTATTCTTTATACTCCAATGTATATGCCCTCTTCAATTTGTTAATTTATGATTTTATAGCTTTTAACTTCCTCAACATCCCAAAAATGATTTCTTCTTAGACACAGGAGGATTAACCCACTTGAAAAACTCATATGCATTATTCACACAACTAATGAAGGATTCATATTAGTCTATGAAGTCCTCTTTATGACATATTTACCATATTCACAATGAATGCCTATCCTTCAATTGGATGCTATTGTATCCCCTTGTAAGTGTTGTTCACATTTAGAGGGACAAAGAAGAATTTTTAGTTTCAACAAAGAGGAATTTTAGTGAGAATGTCAAGTTCTCTAATTCTACATTTGAGGTTTATAGGTTTTGAGGGTTACAAGATTTATTAATTAGATTTTTTTAATGTTTAGAATTTTATTTAGAGATTCATGTAGTGGAGGAGGAAGGAGTTAAGTTAACCCTTTAACTAATACTTTAATCCTCATCAAAAGCCACGCAGAGTGCTGTGTTAGTAATAATGGATATAGTAACATTGTTTTAACAATTCTACTTAAATTAACTAATGTATATGCCAACATTACGATATTCAAATTCTTTAAATATCAATATAATGATTTTTTTAATTTTTAGCACTCAAACTTATATTAGAACAAAGTTTTCAATATTTTATATTAATTCATCTTTTAAATATTAAAATGTTATTATGCTTCTTACATGGTTTGATATTTATTAATCTGATGGTGAATGATTATGCTAAAAAGAAAATAAAACTTATGCTAAAACAAACATTTATGCTAAAGAGCAAATAAAACTTATGTTGAAATAAAAATTTATTCTAGAGAGCAAATAAAACTCATGTCAAACAATCATATTCCTTAAACACATTTGAAAACAAAATTAATAATTTTCATATCTATCACAAATCTAAAAAAATTATCATTCTTACTAATGGTTGATATACATGGGTATATATACTAACCATACAAGGTCCCGCATGTAACATCCCGTTACTCATGTTAAGGCTAGAATAGTAAATATGAGAGATTATTGAGAGATTAGAAAATATATTTCATGTTCATGCATAATATGACATACACATACACGAAAATATAGGTACTTTTGCATATGAAAATGATTGTACATGCATGCATTGACATTCTGGGTTAAATTGATTTATATATATGGAATGTGATTTTATTGAGAATTTTGGTTTATTTGTATTGAAAATTAATTTGGAGAGTGTATTTGTTGATTTAGAATTTTGGGGCAATTTTAGGAAAATTTTCTGAAATTATTGGATATTATTGAATTAGGAAAAATGTCAAGTGGCAGGACAATTGATAATTAGCAGTATAAATTAATCTCAAATGATAGTGAAAATTTTTATATATGACTTTGGGATTTAATAACTTATGTCATTGAAAGTTGGAGACATTTGGAGTAAAGTTGAAGATAACTAGATTAGTTTCATTAGAAAAACTAGTTAAAGCCTTAAAAGTTAGTTAAGAGACAAATGTCACTTACTTAGTTTAAGTTATATTATATGATTATGTTAGCAAGACTAAGTCACGTTTCTTTTAAACTTGAAAGACTAAGTTACTGTTGTTTCTTGACTAAGTTCTCTTCTTCATAGCTTCTTCTTCAAGCTTTTTCTTCATTGATTTTTGATTTACCGAACCTTTACCAAAGAAAAATCTTGTTTTCATCTATCCTTTTTGCTACTCCCAACTTTGTTATCCATTTCTTTTGTCTCAAGAAAAACCTAACCCAAACCACCTTCAAGATAATGTACATGGGTGCATGAGAGTTAGGGCTTCTTAGAGTTTTTGAAGATTTTGGAGTTTTATCAAGTAAGTACATGTAAATCCTTATGAGTTGTTGGTATATGAGATAAATT
>JANIIA010000010.1:32573121-32596258 GCA_027478495.1 Erythroxylum alaternifolium | reverse complement strand
CTGATTACTCCAGCTGCTGCGGCTAATCCAGTCTGACGGTTCGAGGCACCATCAGTAAATAAGGTAAACACTTCATACTCTCTATCATCACGAGAGGAATGGTCAGTAGGCAGATGATGTAAAGGATGAGGCCTAGGTCTGTTTTGGCTTGAGGACTCCATCGATGGTGATAGGTTTCGAGTGTGTGTGATTTGTGCCATGGTCAAAAGCTTGACTTCGGCTCGAATTCTGGAGTACACCTCTGTCTCTGGAATATGCTCCTCCTGAAACACCTCCCTGTTTCTGGTTAACCAGAGGTGGTGGCAGGTTGTGGCAAACCAGATAGACCACAGTTTAGCATTCTGCAGAGCAGAAGAATGTAAGTTAGTAAGAATCCATGTATGTAAATCTTGGTGACTCCAAAAATTACAGTTGAGGTTAGGATTGATTTTAGTCCATATTTCTCTAGCCCGAATGCAATCTCTAAAAACGTGCATAGAGTCCTCAATTTGGTTGCAATAGTGGCATCTGGGATTTGTGAGGTGCCTCCTGTACTTCTCCTGGTTAGTCCAGATGGCATTATTCAACATCTTCCAAAGATGGAGTTTGCAGTTTTCCTGAACTGGTGTGGACCAAATTAGGTTCCATTTTGGGTCAATGGCTTTCCAGCGGTGATGGCAAATGGAGTTGTTCTTTGATGGATGTTGATTTCTAGAAGTTGTTCCCATTCCTTTCTATATTTTCCTAGGCAAAGTTCAGAATGGGAATTTGTGAATCTTCCATTGTCAAAAATACTGGCCGTCACTCGACAGACCATTGTGCTTCCAAGCCAAATTAAACAAAACTAATACAGGGTATCACAAACAGGAGAGATTCCAGCTACCTCGATTCATACCCCATAATTGAACTTCTCATCTTGAATCCGATGCGCCGATTACGTCGGAGCCTGCTTTTACTATAGTAAACCACCATTCCGTATAGGATAGGACTGGACGATGGGACCCTTTTGCGCATTAACAGTCTCTACATTGTCGTGTTGAATATCCAGTGTGTCCAAGTTCCTTTCACATGATTTCTAACCTGTGCTCGTATTTTTATCCAAAAGATGGACAGGAAAAGGACAAAAGAAACGGGAATAGGATCCCAAACTATCACATCCTTTTGAAAATTTAGGAAAGTTGGAATTTTTATTCCCAAGTAATCCTGGGAATCTTAGCCCATATGCCGCATTCACACCAACTTAGCCTTTCTTTGATAGATTATTATGATTCCTGTGGAAATTTGATGGAAGCCTCACTTTGTCGTCCGTATTCCAATTCTGCCAGTATAAAACTCGACTTCTTCAGTTTATTCCCAAGCTGCAATTGACTCACAGCTTCCTTCATATCCAAGGAACTGATTCTAAAACTTCTAATTTTTTTGGTTCACATCATGGAAAAAGACAATAGTTGCTGCAAGGAAGCCTGCGGAAAACTCTACAAAGCAGCCGGTGTCCGTCCTGCTGTCAAAACAATTCGCCGCATTTCACACAGAACACCATCACCTCCATTGAAAAACGCTAATATCCCGTCCAAGCCAGAGTTCCAAAAACACAACGAAGCAGCTGAAGCCGTTCCAGTTCCTTCCAAAAACCAGCCTGAAGCTTTAGCACCTGCAAACATGGGCGGTAGGCAAAGCTCTGCTCATGGAAGAACCACAGCCAATTCCAACATGGAAAAAGCTCACGCTGACAAGGAAGACCATAAGAAAACAGGAATTCACATCGAAGATAGATTCACAGACTTCATTAATCGATCTAAGATGAAGCTCAGGACTACGTCAAGTCTCAGAGATGGACGGGGTACAACAGAAGATCACGGTGGGTCAGGACACCCCGCCAACGTTTCAAGGAAAGATAGCAAAGTCCCCAAGAAAGATAAGTTTTCTGAATACATCAATCGTGTTCGTGCCAAGATAAAGCGGAGTACTTCAAGCATTGGTGCTGGAAAGTCTAACTCCTTTAAGTGAAGAGCAAGATATGTACTGGGAAGAACAGCTCTGCTCATCAAATTTAGTATGGGAATGAATTAAAGAAATAAGGATTGCTGTTGCGTGTTGACTTCGTGAGTGATACAGTCGTCTCTTTATGTCTGCAGTATAATTTTTCAATGTTATATTCATCTTGTATTTGTCTATGAAATCATTGTCTTATATATCTACTATAACTGGTTTGGGACATTTTGCCTCCTTTCTCCGGATTGTTTGGAATTCACGTTTCATGACGAGTCACTTTGAATACTAGGCTCGAACCGTGCTTCCAAGTATTAAATTAATCCTCGTTGAAGCCATAGCATGAAACAAATTACATAGAGAAAAAGGAGTTCTTGCTCCCAAAACACAGAAGCAGCTAGCGGGCTATGGATTCTTGGAAAGCCCTTGTCCGGATTTAACCCCACATCGTATGGGTCATGAGTGCGACCCATACTCTACTCCTGATCGAAAACTTTAGATGATTCTGTTCACTTCATGGGTCTGCGGTGGGGGACCTCAAGTTCTTCTGAAAATTAGTCTAGAAAGGCCGCTGTTTGTTAAAGGCCCATTCTCTCCTCAGAGAAAAACATTAAATGGTTAAAGAGATGATACATTGAGAGTAGACCCACCTGGAGCCCAAGAACGTGCAGCCTTGTCCTAACATCCGCTGTTCTGGTCTTGATCTTATCTACCGGTTAAGGCCCTGCTGCTTGAGTTATATTCAGTTCTATACACGTGTGAAGAAACGAAATTAACTGGCAAAGGCTGTGTCAATGGGTTTCTAACGTTAACGCTTTTGTTCCATGCAAAACAACCCCTATGTATCCTTCCATTCACATCATACAAACTAACTCTTAAAATGGGTCGATGCAAACTAAGCAACAAGAACCTAAAATCGTCATGGTTTCATCCTTGGTCTCAGGGTCTGTCCTCATAAACCGCTTGTCCACGTATTCTCCGATTACAGCATGTAAACATCCATAGCATTACTAGACCATATCAACAATCTTTACCAACTTTTCTTGTTTTGTTTTCTGATCAAAAGGTATGGTCCCTTTTGGACTATATTATCACACTAGCTCTTCTTCAATGTAGCGAAACAAATTTGAGCCTTAATTCTGTAGTTTGCTGTTTCGTCCTTGCTTTGGTTTTGATGTCGATACGAGTATAACGTCCAACCTGTTAATCGTCCTGCACTAGAATTTTATAATGAGACGGCTACGTTCTCACTATATGAAGCTATGCAAACGACAGCTTCTAAGTTTCTAATATGAATGGCCAATAAACATTCAGCTGATAAAACAAGAGAGTAATTAATGAATACGAAGTGTCCCCTTATTTAACGTATGAGCTAAGTCATCACTGCCTCTCCACGCCGCTTTCCCAATTTACAAATATATACAATTACAAAAAGCCTTTGAAGGTGGCAAACAGTCATCTCTGGTCTCACCCTTGTTCTTAATTCCTGTTGGTATTCAATTTGTGGTCTTTTGGAACATAGTTAACATAACACTTTGTCATTCTATTTATGAAAATAAATAAACAAATGTTAGCTACCTGTCCTTTAGAGGCGATCTAATATTTTATCTTGCGGAGATTTATCAAATGACTCTAAATATTAAGGTGTTTTAATATAAGTATTTACACTTCTCAAATATTCTTAAATGTGAATTTCTATTGCATAAGAGGATTAATGATAATTTAAATTATTACATAATTTATTTGAAATATAAAATTTATTATTAAACTATACTTTAAATTTTAAGGCTTGTTGATCTTATATTTTTAGTACAATATATAGTTAATAAGAAGGTTTTTAATTTATTATAACAATTAAAGTTGGAACCGGTATAATTATGGATAATTAAGCATAATTATAATAAATTATAATAAAAAATCTTAATTATAATAATAAATAATATGACAACAATAACAATAATACTCGGTATAAATGCTCCTAATATATGAAATTTAAAAAGGTCAAATATTACGCAGTCCTATTCTTAAAAATAATATGCAATAACTAAAAAACTAGTTCATTCTAGATGGTAGACCTTTTGTCAAGACTCACGAGTGCGAGAGAGAAAGATGCATTAGTGTCTCTTTCAATAAACAACATTATTGATCCTTGCCTGTCTTTGTTTGTTAAATATAAACAGTAAAATCTCACATCAGATTAAACAACTAGTTCTGAATTTCCAAAGAATATATAGGCTAGAGTTGACTACTTCTGGGCATTCCCCCTGTCAAAGTCACCATCCGAGATCTATACATCTTAATTATATTTCCAAGATAAATAATTTTAATAAGTATTTTTAAAGCGTGTGTAGTGTACATTTTTTTTGTTTACTGGCAAAAGTCAACTTCACGGCTCTCGCCAACAACAATACATGGGTTTTGTTGGTATGACTATTCGTGTTGGTATGACTATTCGGACAGACATCCCAATTGTGGTCGGTTTTGTATTCAAAGTTTTCTAGTGCTTGGCTCTGTAAGGTAAATACGTAATCGCATGCACGCTCCATTATACTAAAGTCAATAAACGCCGATCACTAAAGTCAACACTTAACCTGAACATGTATGATGTATCTCTAGCTTTTCTTTTTCCATCCTTTTGACGCCATTCTTCATGCCTACTTGCAAATCGTGTTTAGCAATACTTCGGACAAATGAGTGTTCCAAGCTTATGTGTGCTCTGCTTTGTCTACAAAACCAATGACATGCGTGAGAAGGAGTCCTCTTTTTAATTGAGTTTGATACTTACACTTTCTATAGGTTTTTTTTCAGTATAAAAAAATAATAACTCAGATATGCTAAGTACTAAGTAGAATCGCTTTCAACAAAAATAGTTTTATAAGTACAGGTGCGAAGCAGAAGATCATGACTTGTAAGAAAAAGAAAAAGACTTTACCAGATTTCCTATTACTTGATCGTTTTCTTAACAAGATTCATGTGAAACACTCCATGCTTCCTCAAAATTCACCGTTAAATTGTTTCAACAACATGATTTGATACAACGTACGTAGAAAATATGTCGCCATCAGAGGGCAGTGAACTGAAATCCTCACATTATCAGCATTCTTAGAAGAGCATCCAAAAAGCTGAGACCATGCATTTTTCTAAGACAAGCACCCATGACTTTGCACTTTTTCTATCCTGAAAACCTAACTTTCACGGAGATGAGCTAACATCCAAAACCAAGACACATAATTGGCATAACCACCAATCCACGAGCTCACTAAGTGCCTGCATCACCTCACGTATATTTATTTGTCCCAACTCATTATATATTCAGCTATCCAAATCTTGCCTCCCGGCATTAAAGGAACTCACGTAAAAAAATGACTTACTATACAGCTTTGATAATAACTGGAAAATTACAATTTAAACCCATATTTACTTCAACTGAAAAAATAACGAAGTAGATACTTTTCCTTTTCCGTTATTAATTTTCTGCCGTGGAGGTGTGGGGATGGCTTGGTTCAATTTGGCAATGCCATGCATCAATATGGAATATGTTCCTCTCAACTTTATGCATTCGACGGTTGCGATATAACCCACTTGGCATGCTTAAACATTAATTATACCTTCCGTAAAGGGCAAAATGCAATCTCCCCTCATTTTGGATGGTTGCTAATCGCCAGTTGAGGACAACATGCAACACTGAGACCGGACCACAAGAAAATTTAACGAAAGGAAATCTCTTATTTCCTTTCATTAAATTCTTTAATTTCTACTGTCGTTTTCTTTTTCCGAGGAACATATAATATGAATAATTTGACTTTTTAATTATTTATTTCAAATATTTAATTGATTGATTATCTTCAAATGATGAGCCTTGATGTAATTGTTAAAATTGCTCCTTTTTAACTATGAGGTTACCTGTTTAAGTTACATTATAACTTTCCCCAAACTCTCGCAAAGTACCTCTGGACAAGTTAACTTTGATTATAATTTTCTAGAAGATGAGTTGGTCATGATATATTTTAATTAATCAGGATATGATAAGTTTTTTTTCTTGGACCGTATAATTACTAAGAAATGCCAATTTTTTGCGGTATTGGATTTATTTACTTGCCAAAGAAAGAGAAAAAGTGATAATTGACATGTAGAGTTGTAATTAGCAAGTAATATATTATATATATGAAGGAGAGTGTTTGAATTCAAGTTGACTTTCTCATGAGGCCATTTTGGGTGGGTGTGAGGGTCTCGGAGCACTTTTAGAGGGCACTTTTAATTTGGGTCTCACATGTGCACTTCCCTTCACTTTTGGCTATTATAGGAAATTGGAATAAACTACTTTTCCAAGTAGGTCCATGTAATCCTAAATCAGCTTGGCTTCTTTGGCCACATAATGGTGTTGTACAATGTTCCTTCTCTTTCATTTTTTTATATCTTTGATTCTGCTTGTCAGCTTGGAACCTTATAAAGTTAGAAAAAAGCTATTCCAAGTCAAGGAAGGAAGGAAAGAAAAAGGAATAGTGCCTCTCTCCCACTTAACATGGATGTCTTTTGTTATCTTACGTAGAATCCAAAAATTTACCCTTCTTTATGCTAAAAACATGAAGGAAAGTTACCCCTTCAACCTTTATCCTATAAAGATTGATTCTTTGATGCCTTCTTTGGTTCATTTCAATATTTTTCATGGAGTAGAAGATAATTAATTCTCACTTATCATCTTTTCAATCTTTTGTTACAAAAAATAACTTTTATTCAAACTTAGATTATGTAATATCACGCTCTTTGGGACCATAGTTCTTTGATTATGCGTTAAAGAGCATCAACCAACATCCATTCCGAGTAAAGAACTATGGTCCCAACGAGCGTGATATATTACAAGTGTTGCCCCAGTTTTTATATAAGCTTCTAGGATTCGTAGTTACCATTCAAATGTCATGTGCTCTCGCTTTCGAATAATCCATCCTGCCATACTAAGATCAAAAAGATAGAATTGCATTATTAGTGTTATTGAACTCTAATCTTCCCTTTCCCACCTTTCTTTGGTCCGCAACTAGGGAATAAGACAGCAAACATCTTTTTAAAACCTTTTTTTTAATAAAGTAAAAGCAAAAAAGATTGTAACTTTTGTTTTTATATCTTTTTTAATTAAGATAAGGGGAAAAATATATTTAGTATTTTAAAGTTTATGAAATATGCATTTAACACTTTAAAATTTGAATTTACTAAAAAAATCTTAAACTTATAAATTATAATTAAATATATTCTTTGAATCCTAACTTATTGGTAAAGATTTAAGTTATATACCGGTTTAATCGTAAAACTGATCAGTTTTTTAATTAATCGATTAATTTTTGAAAATTAATAAGTTCTTATACACTAAAATAAATCAATTAATTTTTATTTAACAATATCTTTTTTAATTAAATTTAAAAAATTTTCAATTTATAAAAACAATCTCTTTTAATCATATTTAAAAAATATTTTAATTTTATTTAATTTTTAACTAATTTTATGACAGTCTAATATCAGTTGAACCTATTAAACCTTATGATTCCTCTTATCTTATAAGTTTAATTTTTGATCCGATTTTTAAAATATTAGTTATATATCTAATTAATACAATTAAACTTATATAATATTTTATAAGAATTTGAAAAACGTATGTTTAATCTATTTAATAATATTAAATATAAAATGTTAAGCATATAATTAACAGAGTTGAATGATTAAATTATAACATTTTCCTTTTTTGTTTTTGACGGCCATAACTGAGCCAGCCGAGAGAAGGAGAGGCAAATAGTGGCTTGTGGTTGCTGGTTGGTGATGTGTGTTGGGTGTTGGGTAAGGCAGCGTCCACATGTGCGCAACGTGCTTCCGCGGCTACAACAAACCACTGAACCACAACGATGAGAGAGGAACGTCTTTGGCAGCATGACACGGGTCGGAGCTAACTGTTTCAGTTAGTATTCACATCAATATATAAACTAAATTAAATTAAATAAAATTAAAATTAATTAATTTAAACAGAAAATTTGATCCCGATCTCGTACCGTAAGGACGCATACCATACCATACCACCTTCCCATCCTCGTCTATATTCCAACACTACAGAGGATTCAATTTTTTTAATTTATAAACACCAACATGTCTTAGATGCTGACGTGGGACCACACTCATTGGCATTTGGCACCTTCCATTTTACGCCGCCTGCTTTCGAATAGCTCGTCCTGATAAATTTTCTGTTTTACTTATTTTTGATCTAATTCTATTCTATTAGAACATAATAACTGATATAGAAAATCTGATTTTGTATCCATTCGGCATTGTTGTCCTTTTCTTCACTTTAATGAAACCGCTTTTGTCCTGTATATATAAAATAGAAAATGATATCAGAAGTTGGTTTATTTGATGTTTGATACAAAAACGTTACTAATATAAAATATCCTCACATATATATTTATATTTAAAAGAATAAATATAAGAATGTGATTTAACAAAAAGATCATTTTGAAAATTTAAAATTATTTTTCTTTTCTAAAATTAAATACAACCTTAAAAATTACCATAATCATAATTCTTCAAATATGTATCGATTAAAGTTTTAAGTGTATATAATTATATATTAATTATATTTTTAGTTAATTATTTAATGAGTTTAAATATAGCACCAATGGAGTCAAAGCGAGTCATTCTCTTAAAAGAAATATTAATAATTATATAAATAATGATAACATATTATATTTTTATGGTATTTAATCAATAGATATGTCTGCAAAAGCATAAGTATCCTACTCCTACATGATCATGTGACATACGAGACCCACAGAAATAATAAAAATGATTAAAAAATATTAAGTTTGATATGACTTTTGTATTTACTAAAGAGGTTAAATTAAATTTTAATATTTTCTAAATATTAAAATTAAAATTATTCTTTTTAAAATATTAGGATTAAAATTATTTATCCGTGAAAAAATAAGGATGACAATTTTTGACCCATATGTCTAGATTTAGTTGTTTCTAATGAGCTGACCCATAGGTCAGGTCTAGGCTTAGACAAATTCGAAGTTCAATTATTCTACGCAAAATAACATCATTTTATTTAGAAGAGTTGAGGTTCAGGTAAACTTGGATCCGAACAATCTAAACTCTAATCTAATTAAAAAATAAATTATTTTATATTTTTAATTTTAAAAAATTTATTTAAAAAACTTAACGGGGCTGGCCATACCATCTCTATGAAAAAGTTAAAGGCGGAAGAGTGACTGTCTCTAATTTTTAAATTGCAAGAAATCACTGTACGGTAGAAGAATGTAATGTCATATCATTTTGAGAGTTTATTAATGGCTGAGCCGCTAAGGGTGCTTTGGGTGGATTCGGAAACAGCACATCTGTTCCATTAATTTGAGCTACATTTCTAAGGGGTCCAGGGCTTTTCGCACGTGGTCAAGTTTGTCGACTACCCTTCCATCTTATTGGCCATCGAAAACCATTAAACTGTATCGGTCCTTAGGAGGACACACTGGCCACCAACTAAGCCATCATCTACCGAGCCCAAAGGAATATTCCTCTATCATAATGGAATATTTGTTGAGATATCGCAAACTAAACAGACCAGTCTTCCATCAGGTGGCCAATGGTAATGAGATTTAGGGTTTAAATTTCACTAACAAGTGACAACCTCTTAGCCTATTTTATCACTTGGCTTCCTCAGCATGTGCGTATAATTTATAAAGTATTATATATATTCAGGGTCGGTCCTGAAATTTTATAGGTCCGGGACGAAAGAGAAAAAATGGGCCCCTGATATTAATTAAAAATAAATTAAAATTTTTTTTCAATAAATTATAATATTATATGTAATTTTTAAAAAAAAAGTGGGCTTTGGGCAGTGGCCCACCTCGCCCCTGCCCAGGGCCGGGGCTGTATATATTCAAAAGTTTATTTTGTACAAACTTAAAAAAATAATTAGATATATTTAATAAAATGAGTTAAATTTATTTATATCACTTTTTTATAATTCTTTATAAATAATTATTTATAATTTCTTGCATCCATATATTTTGTTAATTACTTATTTATTTTTCAATTTAAATGACGTAACACTGAAATAATAATAATAATAATAATAATGAGGACTTGAAACAAAAAAAACATAAGTAAAATTTTGAAACTAGATTCCAGATCAATGTACTACATTATTAATGAGCTGCATAACTACTTGCGTGATCTATTGAAATTTGAAATTCCCAGTGGTCGGGAATTGACCGCATTGGCTGAGAACAAGTACGTTTTGACATTTGTATGTTAATCTAGAACGACGTTTCCACGTTTGCCGTTAGCGACCTTATGCCAACCCGACGTCTTGCCAACAAAATTTGGCAAATCATTCCTAAATTCTCTTAACATTTACTTGTCTAACCACATTTGCCCCAAAGGAATAGAGAATGACATCTTCTGTATTAGTCTTTAAACGGTGTGAATCTTTTAAGTATACTTTCCGTATAGCTCACTTGGCCTTTCATTTATAGGAAATTTTAAAAGAACAAGAATGTAATTTACAAAAATGGAAGAAATAGATGCACAAGCTTTTTTATTATCAAGTTAGATTCAATTTGACTGATTAACATAATTAAATTATAAAAAGGTAAATTAATAAATTACAAGGTCATTCGATTGTAGTTTTATTTTTCTTTCAAATAAAAACAAAAAATTATTTAGCTGTTAATGTCGGTATAGTTATATTTTTATTATTGATCATAATTATATGTTAGATAACACTTAAAGATAAACTATTTATTATTTATTTTAATCTCTTATATAATATTTATTATCGAATTATTATTTTATTTTATTAAAATAAATAATTTAAAATAAAATTTATTTAAAAATTAATATTTATTTTTAATATATTTTTATTATTAAATAAAATTTTATTTGAAATTTATATATTTTGATGATATTTAAAATTTAATTATATTTATTAATAATTACTAAATTAATTTCAATAAGTAAATAAATTATTAAATAAAATTAAATTATCATAATTTTAATTAATTAAATATAATATAAAATTAAATTATTCATAATTTTTATTAACAATTAATATTTTAAATAATTAAAATCAGATACATTTAATTGATAATAAATAGATTATATTAAAACATAAAAAATCACTTTTTTGTGATATTTATAAATTTCGAAAACTCGAATAAATTAAAATAAAAATAAAAACTAAAAATTTAAATAAACATTTTTTTATTAAATTTTACAAAACAAAAAACCAACGTCCTCGAACTTAATTACTAGTGTTATCTCTGACCCTCTCTCTCGTTTCCTTTCGCCACGTCATTCCTATGGAAAACTGCCATGTCATCAATGGACCCCACATACGTGCAACTAGGCCTCTCAGTATATATTCTGCTCCCAACGCCATTTTCCCAAAGCCCCTCATGTGTGACCAAACACTCGCTACCACCTGCCTCTCTTAAGTTCTTACTCTCTCTCTCTCTCTCTCAGTCAATCAACACTTTCCCGATATTATCACCGATATATTGGCCGCCTGGTTGCACCTGAACGCTATAAAAACCCGATATTTTGGTGATCATATCGCGCTAAAGGGAGTGAACTCTCTGTGTGTTTGTGTGTTGAGGAATTAGTCTAAGTTTAGCAGTAATGCCGATGGCGGCAGGGCCAGCTGCGTCGTCGAAGGATCGAGCGCCTCCAGTGATGCCCGTTATTCCAGTTCCAGCTCCGCCGATGGTGGTGGCGGACGCGGTCGCCAAGGACGCGATTCTAGCCTGGTTTCGCGGGGAATTCGCGGCCGCCAACGCGATTATCGATGTGCTTTGCGGCCACCTCGCCCAGCTCGACGCCGGAGGGGGATCGCAGTACGAGTCGGTGTTCTCGGCCATTCACCGGAGGCGACTGAACTGGATCCCAGTGCTACAGATGCAGAAATACCATTCGATTGCCGACGTGGCCGTGGAGCTCAGGCGCGTGACGGAGAGGAAAGTAATAGATGAGGAGGAGAAAATATGCGCCAGTGAAAATAAGAGCGATGAACTTGTGAAGGAAGTTTCTTTCGATGAACAGGAGATGAAACGAGAAGAGGTAGCCGTGAAAAGTGCGGAAAGTGACGCCGTCGGCGACGGGGTTGAGGTGGTTGAAGAAGAGGACTCGCCGAACAGCGAAATTACTGATTCAGGTAAATATAACTGATCGTGTTCTCCACACGCATTAGGAAGAAATTTTCGCTTTCCGGTCTTTTGTGAAATTGTGTTGCTGACTGACGCTTTGACTATTTTGTGTTTGTTTCTGAAAATCGCTACAGCGAGTTCGCTTACCAGTGCGAAGATTTAACTAATTTTCCGCTATTAATCGAGTAACAGTTCTCCATCGCTTTAGGTGCATTCTGCTTGTTTTCTTTGCTTTTTAAAGCCAATTGCTATTTTTGTTTGAAACTCGCCAGTTTTATTTCCAGAAAAGTTGCGATCCTTTTATTTTTCCTGTACTGGAAATTACCTTATTTTCATTATTTTTCTCTTAAAGAAATATATAGTTATTTACTTACTCTGTAATATAACAATGTTTTTCTTCATAGATCGGAGATTCAACCCACCGTGCTATTTTCTTGGCCGTTGAATTCAACGTTTCTGTTAGGTTAGGTGACGATTGATGTCGTTTAGATTTTTTTTCCTTATTTTTAAAAAGCACAGAATTTTATGATTTGATTTTAATATTATGCCATCTCAATTTTCTGTCAAAGAAAAAAGAAGAATCGCAGTTAAAGAGAAAAGGGGGAAGCAATTATATGATGTTAATATTATTTTCTAGCTATCTCGAAGCTTTTAGTGGAGTTTGAGTGTTTCGAGGTGGTGAAAAGGGTTTGTCTGCTTCTGGTGTTACGGTTAGTTTCGGCAGGGCCAACACCTTCCATCTATGCAGTACTGCGTGGAGATGTGTGCAATGATTTTATTGTAAACGGCTTGTGGTGTAGGCCGTCTGATCTGATCTTGGTTTGACGTCATCCATGCCATGTGTCGGTCATCTGATATTGGGGTTGTTAAATTTTGACATGTTTACAAATTTGCCAATAACGTTATTAATGTGGGGACTACTTGGACAGGGCCTACTTTTCGGGTCAAGTCCGGGATCATGGGATTCCGGGTGGAACAAAATTATTATTTTTTGTTTCGTAGAAATTGTCGCCAATTTTATTTTTGGGTTGGCATTAAACGAATTAAAGATTCGAATCTCCGGCATTACTGCCATTCTGCTGTTTCTTGTACCTTTACTTTTGGCCTTATGCCCGTCCCCTCTTATTGGGAGTCATCTGGGCACCTTTCCGGACAGGGACAGCTTTGTCACAGGTGTCACAAGAATTTTCCAACCGTCAAAGGGCGGAAAAAGGGAGTGGCTGCTATTGTTACGTTATTTCTTTAACTACATTATTAATGGGGTTTAAGCCACTGGGTCCTACTTAGATCATGTTGATCGGTTTGGGTATCAAGTTTACCTAGTAAGCTATTAATTTCAAGAATTTGGAGAATGGGACTCTGGCTCTGGGTGTTAAAATAGAGGATTTTGGATCTAAGAGTGATCTTAATAATTTGATTCATATATCGTTTCATCTCGTTCTAGAGTAATTCAAATAACATTTGGGGATGATCAGGTCTGCCAAGATTGTTTCTGTTGCAAAGTCCTTGTTTACGATGACAATGCAAGCGAGTTTATTGTTTCTGGGGAACGTGAGATTTTATAGGATAAAGAAGAGTGTAAGAATGAGTTTTGGTGACATGCTCCACCAGGACAGCAGGACTTCAATCCACTTACTAGACACCTACGGCAATATGACAATTTCTCATCATTTGTTCTCTTGACTTGATATTGTTCTGACTCCATTTGTCTCTGTTTTCCCTCTATAATGCAGGATCTCAGGAAGTGCAGCCCATCAACGAAAATGTTGATATATGTTTCATCCACGAACAGTGCGAATCACGCCCTGCTCAAATAAAGTTGACAAAGGGTTTCACAGCCAAGGAGCAAGTGAAGGGTCATATGGCGAGTTCTTTCTTTCAGAATTTACAGCATTCTTTCCTTAGATAAAATGATATCCAGAGAGTTGATATCCTCTATAGTATGCGCTATTAAGGAAACGAAACAGAAGCCCGCTCTTACTGATTGGGATATTGCAACTGGCAGGTGAATGTCGTCAAAGGTTTAAAGTTATATGAGGATGTTTTCACTGATTCTGAGCTGTCTAAGTTGACTGACTTCGTTAATGAACTCCGTGCTGCTGGTCAGAATGGAGAACTCTCAGGTGACATTTCTCTCTGTGGTCCTCTAGCTCTAGGAATGCTAGTCAGCCTAACTTTCTGTCGCATTATCCAGCACAGTAAGCGATCCATATATTCCATCCGCTCAAATAATACTCCTGTCGTTTGATAACACTTTCATTAAGAGGTTGTCTTTCAGGCTAGTTGTTAGTCTTATGCTTTTATGAGGATTTTCACTTACTTGTTGAGATACAGCAATTAAAATTCAAACAAGTCGGATGCTTTCCTTGTGCTTCTATTATTGTCTTAAAATACATGATGACACTTTAGCAATTTAGTTTCTCACTTGAGTTGCATGTTATGACTATGCCATTGAACACTTGATGGCAGTTTAGCAATTTGGTTTCTGTTAACTTGAGTTGCATGTTATGACAGTTCTTTTGCAATATCACCTATCTTTAAGTAATTTCCTTCAGAACGTGCCAATTGTTTCATACTACAAATCGCCTGTCAAAAAGCTGGTGATTGCAAAGAAGCAAATGGCACATTCATTGAATATTTTTCTTTTGAACTAACTGAACTGATATTGGTTTAGGGGACACTTTCATTTTGTTCAACAAGCAAATGAAAGGTAATAAGAGGGAGCTGATACAGTTTGGTGTTCCTATTTTTGGTCATATAAAAGAGGAAGCTGCCAATGGCAATCAAACGAGTAAGATCTCATAATAGTGTTACTAATGGAACTTACGTACTCTTTCTTCTCTCCCTTAGGTTATTGTCTTTATCATATTTTGATTTTTTCATATTCTACTTCAACTATCATGCTGTAAATTGTTTAAGATAGTGAGTGATTGTTTTCTTTTTGTACGCTAGGTAGTATAGAACCGATTCCAGCTCTTCTCTGTGGTGTTATAAATCACTTGGTTCAATGGCGGCTTATACCAGAATACAAGAAACCAAATGGTTGCATTATTCACTTCTTTGATGAGGTATTACCAATTTTGTCGTCTTGTTATGCCGTATTGTTAAGATGGCCCATAAATTGAGTGGCATATCGAACCTTCCTTGATATTTGACCCTAGTCAATAGTATTATGACCGTTTGCTCGTTAAAGTGAATTGAATATCTTCTTTGAGGAGAATAAAGAAATAACTTGGTATATGGTCTTTAATGCAGGATGAATTTTCTCAACCTTTCCTAAAGCCACCCCATTTGGACCAACCAGTCTCTACTATTCTCCTCTCTGAATCTACAATGGCTTTTGGACGAATTCTTGTGGGTGATAATGATGGAAATTACAGAGGTCCACTCATGCTATCACTGAAACAGGGGTAACTATTTTGAACTTAATCATTAATCTTTCATCAGTTACAGGGCTTCTATCTGGTACTCTGAAATAACTAGAAGCATCTTGCAGAAGAACAATCTCAAATAGCTGGAAAATGGCTTAGTTTCCTCGTTTAGGTTTTGATCTGTAATGTAATTTAGTTAGCTATTTAGTTAGACTAAGTAGTATCTAGTTACTTCCTTCTGCATTCAACTAAGAGTACCAAACATGAACAGGCTTCGCGCTGAAATTTTTTACTTGATTGTTTATGATGTATCTTCTCGTTGGAACGATATTGTAAAGATGAAACATGACATGATGTAAAAATTTTGCAGGTCTCTTTTTGTAATGAGAGGAAACAGTGCAGATATGGCGAGGCATGTCATGTGCTCATCTGCAAACAAGAGGGTCAGCATCACATTTTTCAGAGTACGCCCTGATTCCAACCAAGGCCAGTCACCACCAACCAGCCCCATGGCTCTTTGGCAACCAGGTATTGCGAGCCCATATGTAGTACCAAATGGAGCTTTCAATGGATATGACACAGTTGACACAATGACCAAATGGGGAGTCGTCCATACCTCTCCCATGGTGATGCTGGCTTCGGTGCGTCCTGTGGTTTTGAGTCCTAAAAGAATGCCTCGTGGCGGTACAGGAGTTTTCTTACCATGGACTGTAGGATCAAGAAGACCTGCTAAGCATCTTCCTCCCCGTGCCCAAAAGGGACGTCTTCTTGCATTACCTTCTCCAGTTCAGACCCATGTAACGGAATCAATTTCTGAAACAGGTATCACTATTGAAGGAAAATGAAGTCGAGTCCATTGAGGAAGTTTGTTGATGAATCAACAACATTCTGTTATGTGAAAAAAGTTCTCCTATTCTACAAACAAGGGTCAAGTGATGTTAGAAAAAGTTTGCTTTTTTTCCTGCTTTTTTTCCTTCCTTTCTCTGAGAAAAAGGTTAGGTTCTAGGGCTGCTGATCAAATTATAAATTTCTGCGATGCCAATCATGTAAGTGCCGAAGTGTAGTGGAGCTTCAAGTGTCGAGGATTGTGAATTAACTCTTGAGGGAAGAATTTTGTATTATGTCATTTTTAATCTTTTAATAGACAGGTAACTTTGCGTTTTGGTGACTGCTTTTGTGAGTTACTGTAATTGTTTAAGGGAAGATAAAGATATCTGCTAATGCCTTGTGTCTAGAAGTTATAGTTATCATGTAGAAGAAGAATTACAGAATGCAAGATAGCCATGTTTTAGGAGTTGGATTACGTTATGCTTCCTTTTCTGACGGTAAATGTAACCCAGAAAATATAACATCTCCAGAGTCTTCTAAGGTTACAGTTTGCATTAAAAGTTGCCGTAAACAGCATATTTGAAAATAGAAAACATCTCTTGGCAACATGGTTGTATTAAAAGTAGTAGTGGCCTTCTTCAGAGAAATCGTCTACCCTTCTACGATCAAACTTAGGCAGGTCTAGCATGCTAGAAATAAGCAGCTAAACAATAGGACCTACCAATACCAGTGAACAAATACAGAAAAGTAGAAGGTAATCAACAGAAAGCTTGCTATTATAGACACATTTGTTTCAAATTCAATAATAAAGGTACAAAGAAATTATATTCTCACTAGCAAAGTGAAATGCCATACAATGATCAAGTAATTTCACAGAGGCTTCAAGCTTTAGTTGGCTCATCATCATCTTCATCTTCAATATCCCAACTCAAATCCTCCTCTTCTTCAGCAACACTCAGCCACTTCTGTATATCAATCTTATTTGGACTTCCAGTCTGACTCGTTGGTCTCTTCTCGTCTATGCTACTCAGGTTGATGGCTAGATTGACGGCTTGACACCACTGAGAATTCACTATCTTTACAAGACTCTCCATTATCACCTTTCACCTTTACACCCACTTCCTCATCAGACTTCAAGGGATTCTGTTCTTTACTCTTCTCCGACTCTAGCTTCTCACTAACTACATTGTCACCACCACTAGTTACACACCCTCCACTACCAATCTCTGTTTCACAACCCTCATTATCCACTGCCTTAACTTGATTTATGTCCTCAACTTCCGTATGTTTTTTGCTACTAGAGCTCTCATTTTCCTTAAATCCTGAATCTTTTACGATTTTCTTCTCCTCTTTCTCGATCACTTCATCATCATCATCATCAACGTCCCAACTCAAGTCCTCCTCTTCAGTGGATATCGCTCGTTTCACGAGATTAGCTCTCAAGTCCTCATCTTGCTTGAGCTTATAAACCCTGTAGTAATACCTAGACCAAAAAGTTTGCTCATCAACGCTGTTGGGGACAACCCTTTTGTACACACTCTCCACAGCTCCATTTTCTTCAATCAAGCTCCGACTCTCCTCTCGCTTCTCCTCCAACACAAAACCTAATTTCCACTTCTTGTACTCTTCCGAATCCTCCGGCTCCTCACAGTACGTGCTCACATCACCTTGAATCGCAAGCACCTGAGCATCAAATCGACTGTACGGCTTCGAATTCAAGCTATGTTGGCTAATGTTTTTATTGACATTGTTATCAGCTGAATCCGATTCCTGATCTATGGCCAGCATAGTCTCCTTGCCATGAGAGATGATCTGAGCCGTTCCTTTCAATACGGAGCTACCAAGCTCGTCGATTGCCTGCCCTACATTTTCCAGCGAACCATGCGCCACCTCTATCTCCTTCCTCAGACCCGACCCAAATTCCCTTAGATCCCGACGGTAGGTCTCGATGACGGATTCGGATTTTGTGGTTAGGGTTCTGATCATACCTCCGAAGCTCCACCCTCCACCATCACGGACGGTTGGGTTATCCGGATTTTCGTCAGCAGATTCCGGGCTGTGGGGATCTGATTCGGATCTTGCCGAATCGGGTTCATCGGAAAATACAGACTTGAAGAAATCCATCCACGGGGTACGGAATGAAACGGAATTAGTGAAGAAGTTGAGTGGAGTAGCTGTCGCGTCTCTCCGCCCTTGTTTCTTTCTTGGTATGATTCGCTGGAACTATGAAGTGCGCAACACTTTGGTGAGGTGTCAATTTCTGGGCCTAATTAGGTCGAGACGACAGACTCTATGAAAGGTTTGGGGCCCAGTTGATAGTGTAGGCCTAAATTGGATTTGGTATTTTTGATTTTACTTAATTCCGTTTCATTGGTGCTGGGTCACGTAGAAGAAAGATATCCTCGTTGTCCCCACAGAGGACTTGGGTTGGTTTGGCAATGATTATTTGCTGTCAGTTGCGGGATTCGGGAATATGAGAAACATGAAGCAAGGTAGGATTCCACTTTCATTTGTAATGCATGGTATCCTCAGCTTAGACTTGTCTATGATATTCCTCCTCCTATCTCTTTCAACTTTGTACTAAAGCAGGTCTACAAATTGAGACCCTTTTGAAACGAAATCTCCACCAAATCACAAAAAGGATGATTCCTTCATTATCACGTTCTTTCTTTTTGTTACCCCAGTTTCCAAGGATGGAACAACTTATGGTGACCAATTGTTCAGATAAAGCTCTACAATATCTGTTTTCTTTTAACCCATCATACTGTCTGTTATTTCTGTTCTTCTCTGTTTAAACATGCTGAAGGAGACGCAGCATCAACTTCCTGGCATTTGCCAAAGGCTCATCAACTTCTTGATGAACACCATAGTTGCTCGCGGCCTCAAGCGCATTACTTGGGGTCAGGCAGCAACTCAAGTACCTGATGCTGATCCTGCCACCCAAGGAGCGGCTTCCGGTCTTAATGATGAAGAAAAGACATTCCATGAAACTCAGGGATGGTTGGCAGATGATTTAGACTACCACGAAATCCAGGTTCATTTCATCCATAATGAAGAAGAATTGGATCATTGGGTTCCTGTTGACAAAACCCCTTTGACAGAAGGAGACGAGAGCCAATTGGTGGATGGAAAGGCTGCGATGAATAGGAACAGAGAAGTGCGAGTGAAAGGTGGCGTAAAAAATCAAAGCAAAGCCTCACAGGAGTCAGCAGCTCGTCGAGGTAAAGCCCCACGAGTCACAGAACCGACAACATCAGGAAGCGACCGTAAAAAGTCTGTCAGTATAGGAGATGGTGGTACAGTCGAAGACACGGTCAAGGATAAAGGTAAGAGCATAGCAAGTGAAAGATTGGCCATAGCAAAAGAGCCAGAGAAACCCAGAGAGAGGATTCGGAGACATCTGTTCAGTGTGGCTTCAAATATTAATGAAAAATCAGATGAATTCATTAAGAGCAGGAAAGAAGCCATGAAAAGAAACTTTAGCATGGAACCGAGAAAGGGTTGAAATCTCATGGTGTTAGAGCTGAAATACTTGCAGTTGAATTTCGTTTTAGTTGTAATAATTTCAGATTGGACGATCGACTAGTTAGTTCTTGTTAATCTTAGAAAAGGATATCAGCTTTTCCTTGAACCTTTTGCTACTGATTGTATGTTGTTTAAATCTAAATCCAAGAATCGTGCGAGATTTGTAAATAAGTTCTCGAATTCTTAGAACATTTGAGAGAAAAGCTCAAAACTGGAATTCAGAAATATGTAACATGGCACTAGATATGTTCAGGCAATGAAAAATAAGCTGAACATTGCAGACAAAGCATTGTCGGTCGATAATTTCCAACAGAACTGGAAAGATCCATGCTCTAAGCAACAACGATATATATCAGTTAAAGAGACCTTCAAGCGCCCATTTCATTAAGTACCAAAAGGACAGGAAAAAAAAAAAGAACAAAAAAGGAAAAGAAAAACCCACTAGAAAAACCTTCTCTTTCCTGTCTGCTGCTGTTAATTTTCTGCGTGGAAGAATGGTAAAGCAACTACTCAATTTATGTTAGTTGAATCAATATAAAAGCACATCTTCCTTGCTCTTTGGTCAACCCCAGAAAATGAAGGAAAGATCATGTTTTTAATCAAAGAAATCTTCTCTTCTTCCCCTTCTTTTATTTAATTTTTTGGTTTTAATCTTTCTTATACTATCTCGTCCCATCTTCCCCATGTCTAATGTTTTCATCCTTCATTCTTCTAAGGAATGTGATGAAGAGCGATAGAGATCATAAGGAGCCCAAAGATGATCCACTGCGCAAGGTTTTCTCGAATCAAGCCTCAACCATGGCTTCCCTTTTCCACTCCAATGAAGCAAGCTAATAGGACCAGGATGTAAACTCCTACACTTCCCTTCAATATTATCACCTCCTAAGCCATGTTGGTTCCATCTATGATCCACAGCTTTTATGTTTCCAGCCAAAACCAACAGAAACGGTGGCAATGACCCCAAATGGTATATTCTCTTCTGCTTTTGCATTCCCATCCACTCCTCAACTTTCAATGAATATTCTCCTTCCCTCCATTTCTCCACATCCAAAACCATAACCCCAGTGTTAAAATAACAAGGTGTCCTTCCCTCAAAAGTCTTGGCCAAGACAGGATCGAACCAGAACACCTCTGTGAAGTATTTGGTGAAATTTGCATGGCAATATTCTGGTGCAGCCAAAACTTTGTCCGCTAAATCAACCTCCCATAGTTTTTGAATATCATCAACAACGACAAGATCAGAGTCCAAGTATATAACTCGTTTGACATTAGGTGGGATAACGTCTGCTAGGTAAATTCTAGCATAGTTGAGAGGTTGGTCCAATGCCTGACGGATGGATTTAGAGATTTTGCCACGAACACGGTTGGAGTCAAACCTGTAGATATTGAAGTTGAGGTAAGGGAAGGTGGACTTGATGCTGGAAAACACCTCAGACTCAAAACGTGCAGAGAGAAAGTGGAATTCAACATTTTCGGGACACGTTGAATGCTGAAGAATAGACAAAACTGCAGCCATTGTGCCTCTAAGGTAATTTGCATCAAGGGTCACGGCAACATGGATTCTATTTGGCCCGCAGGAGTCTCCATTGCGAAAAGCTGGAGCTTCCCGGAAGATGGGGACATTTGGGGACGGTTTTTGGATTTCATCAACACGGATTCCTCCCGAGGTGGAGGAGGAGGAGGAAGAGGATGAAGCTGTGACCAGATAGGAGGTCGGTGAACACAAGACAAGGATGATAAGAGACAGGAGGCCATGGAAGAGAGGTCGAAGGGTCCAAGAGGCCATCCTGTCCTAATAATAAGGGGAAGGTATGAAGTTGAGGGTAGATGGTGATTAGGGAAGAAGAGTAGCATTGGCCATTGTTAGGCCAGTTAAGAGAAGGTTTAGGACAACCAACACTAACGATTGGGGTTGGTAGGATTGTGAAGAAGAGAAGATTCCTCGGAGGAGGAGAGAGCCCCATGTAATTCCCCTCTCTCCTTGTAATAACGAATGCATAACACCCCTCGTCTTATTGCTCAAAACCTTCATTTTCATCATTTTATGTCCAATGAGTGACTTCAATTTGCGAAGTATGAAATCTCTCTCCTCACCCTATAGGGCCTATTTCAGCGGCACGAAACTCGGGTTCACTTCCAAGGGAAGGCCACACAGAATTTCATCCATTTTTAAGTCAACAGAATGCTGTTTTTTCCAAAATAGATATATGCTGATAACTCATATAGCCGTACTTGCTTGAATGAATATGGCGGAAAGAGCAACCAGGATAGGGTACATGAGAGGGTGGAACGTAGGATGTTCAGTGTCGTACTTGATGCAGCATCTAGCTCTCAGCTGTTGCAACGACCAGAACTAGCACAGGTACGAGGACTATCCTAGAAACCGTAAACAAAATCTTGTTCTCAGCAAGAGATTTCTTATCACCTTTTCAGGTTAAATGTTCCGATCTCGCCTCGTTTCCTTTCCTGTCATACAAGTGATTAGTTCATCAACGAGCCACAACTTCTGAAACTTTCACTTCACAAGAATGCCAATGACCCATTTCCTCCTGAAACCTACGGATTTCTGTTCTTCCTATTTTCATTTGCACGTTCCTGGAACTTGAAAGTGCCTGGAAAATTGTCCAGTCCCTGTCTACGTATATAATAAAAATAACAATAAAAAAAATTTCGCTTTCTAAGGCATTCTTATAAGTACAAGCCCGTGATACAGTCTTCGTATTTTTAAAATAAAAATAAAAATAACGGTTTTTTCCAGCTCAAAGGAAGCCTGTAGCCCGAATTTATTAATAACGTAAAAGACAATAGCGGTACATGGTGACTCCTGTTACATCACCAAATAGCCTGTATCCTAGGAGATACTATCCAATTTATGATATCCTATCAGTAAAGAAAGGGCATAATTCAAGAGCCAGTCGACACATTGATTAGTCTCGCGATATACGTGATTGTGTAACACCACCCAGTTATGACTCATTAGTTCTTTAATGTTCCTTGAGCAACGCCCCGTTCAATCCCATTATGTTCAGATCCTTCATAATCATAGACTCTACAAGATGAGAATCTACTTCCAGCATTAATCTGCGTACGCCTTTGCTCCATGCAAACTCGAGGATAGATCTGGTCGCCCATAATTTAACCGCTACAGATGCTGTGCATCCTATATTATGTGAAAAACCTCCCACCTAAATTCCATTTTAATCCCTCGTAAACCCCCCACCCCAATACTGCGATTACCATTGGATGCCCTATCGGTGTTAAGTT
>JANIIA010000010.1:32553599-32568361 GCA_027478495.1 Erythroxylum alaternifolium | reverse complement strand
GTTGTTGTATTTCTTCCTCTTTCATAGTATCTGTATTAGGGTTTCTGTATGTACAGACTGTACATTTGATGTATAAAACTGTTGAGTTTGAGTAATGAAAAGAGGAAGATTTTGGTTTTAAAAATCTTGTGATTTACAATTACTGGTTTTATTATTTAAATGTATGTGATGCCATGTGGAGTACTGTAGAGATCGCACGTAGCACTCTCTTATCATAAGATATGTATCGGAATGACCTACGGGCGTCCCGGTGCGTACCATAGGGCAATGGGGTGTTACATGATGCGACTGAATTATCAGGTTTACTTGAACTTTCCTCCATTTATTTGTAAAAATAAATGAAGATATATATGAAAATTAAGTTAATAATTTCGTTTCAAAATCAAGTTATGTATAATAACAGGAAGAAAAAGAGAAATAACAATTTCTCAATAATCATATAATGTGTGTTTGTGTGTGTTTGCCTATATATGCTAATAACCTTCACAAACTTATAGAAATGATTCCTTAAGAAAATTTGATGATTAAGCACATTTATATCCAATAAAGTCTTATATTTCTTAACCTCCACTTCAAATATATACATTGATTGCTACACTTTCACAATTATATTCCATTTTGTGTGATTAAATAATTTAAACATAAATTCATAAGTCATGACCATAACCCATTTTATGTAATTAAATAATTATACTACAAAGTAACAATTATAATTATTTTATATGATTACATAATTCAACCATAACTCATAACTATAACTTATTTCATGTGATTACATAAGTTAACCATAAACTCCTAAGTCATATCTATAACTCAAGTTATTCAATCACATAATTCAACTATAAAGTCATAAATATAACCCACTTTTGTAATTATATGATTCAAACATAAACTCACATCTATAAATTACTTTGTATGATTACATAAATTTGTAACTATAACTCTTGTTCTATGATTACATAATTTAACTACAAACTCATAACACTAACTCATTTTTTGTGATCTAACTATCATAAATTCATATCTTTAACTTAATTTGTGTAATTACATAATTTAACTATCAATTAACTAAATCAGTTTACGTATTATAAAATTTAATTTATAATATATTTTTTAATTTACAATAAAGATAAACAATTAATTCAATATTTCTCAAATTCCATAATCCAAACATCACAAATGACAAAACATATCCAAAATTTCCAAATACATTCTATATAACATCCTCATTCGCAGTCCTTAATTTTGAAAATTCAGACAAAACAAACACATCTTCCAATATCTAACTATCCTCAATTTCCACAATCCAAAGTCTAAACTCCAAACACTTGTATTATTTATGACACAATTATAATTCATTCACACACACAACAACTACTTAAGTAGCTCAACACTCATCAATTGGCATATCATAAATCAACTAATCAATGCTCAAACACATTACGTATAATTCAATTGTTCAAGGTTCAAGCACATTACATTTCAACATTTAGATTTTTTCTAAATGCATTTTGCAACCTTGAGGCCTAAAGTTTATAGCTCCACTTAGTGTCAGTGAGGCTGGATGGTATTGGTGACTTAATAAGGCAAGTTAGGTGACTAAGGAGTGATTATCGTAGAGGACAGGAGGAGTGGTTGGCTAGTTGCTTGGCTGCAAGAGAGCAAGGATGAGGCAACTGAGGAGGAGGTGAGACCATGAGAGAGGGTGACACAATTTTGCAAGCTAGAGAGGGTAAGGTGAAATGAATGCAGTTGCATCGTAAGTGTAGCCCCCCACTCTTATAAGGCATATTCTTGAACACACCGATGGTATTCGAGAACATACTTCATAAGGGTGGCATGTTATAACAGTCAAACAATCATACTCATTGCAAAATTTTTCGAACATCACGTACTATTTTAGAAAAACAATGATCAATTTTCATCCCATTATATTCAAAAACATTCTCAATCACAAGTTACAAACAATTAACACATCATCATATATATATATTCTCATAATTATTTGGGCCTAATACAAAAAATTTCTAGTTATGCAATCAATACACTTTTCAATTCACAAAAATGTTGTACAATATTTGCATAATACAATTTTAAAATACAAAAGAAAGACTATAGACATATACAGGTATAACTGACCCCGACTTCTAACTCTTATCCGAATACAGTGGTTAGACTCCAGTTGGTCCAACTGGGTATCTCCTTTGAGCTTGAAAAATATGTTGCAAATTTTTAGGTGAGTTTTGTGAACTTAGTGAGCTGCCCATCCTCAATGACTCACTCAATTCACATAACACATCAATTCATGTAATTACGTAATTCATATCATTTCACAAATCAACATATTGAATCACATACACTTCATATTCGCTTAATTCATATTTCACATTCAGAAATCATTTAAACTGTTTATTTCAATCATTTAAATCATACATATCAAATGTATATGCAATGCCGATGAGACTCACTTTCAATTGTTATTGTTACGACTGAGTGGCTGTAACTGTCTCGTATCTATTGTGGATACCGGGCTCACTAATAACTATCCCTTATCTATTGGGGATACAAGGCTCATTATACATAGTGGGCCAAAGGCTTTTACCACATTCTGAGCTTTAAGCTCTTTTTCACTTTCTGAGCCTTAAGCTCTTTTTCGGTGGCTACTCTGATCACAACAACCTTTATCTTTTCATGTATTCATGTAATGAAATGCATCACATTCACATATATTCAGTCAATCGTTTGATTTCAATTTCACATTCACATTCACATTTATCATCGGACCTGGGTTCGACATTCAACAATAATGTTGAGAATCTCATATTCACATTCACATTCACATTTTTTATCTGATCGATGTCCAGCATTCAACAAGAATGTTAAGTATTAATTATTTAGTCAAATTCCAATGATTTTTACATGCATCAAACACCTAAGACATTTATTGTCCAGAATCAGTACATTCACATCACATAATTCAATACATAATTTTAAAACATAACAAACAATAAAAGTGAGACCATCTAGGTTAACTCATAGTATGCTCCAGATTAGCATTAGCTTCCATGATTTAGAAACTAATGGATGCTGATGTTTTAACCTGTATATCAACATCATGCAATACACATATTGCACACATATTATTAATTACGCAATCATATAAACATTCAATTATACACATATATATATGTTTGTGTGTAATGTATAATGCATGCTCATATTGACAATCTTGGGTATATATCCTTTATTCACATCTCATAATCATTTAATAACATCTTTCAATCATTCTTTAATACTTAATGCACTTTACTCACTTTACTCACCTAATTCATCATTGGCTAGGTCACTTAAGATCTCATTCAAGCCTAATTAGCTCATATGGAAGCACCCTAACATTGGTTGGTTTAAACTTCACTCAAAAGAACACTCTTTTTCTCCATAGGCCTTGCCAAGATTGTGATGTCCCTGCCACAATCATGATAAAAACATTTTTTAGCTAGGCCACGATCGTGGGTTGATGCCACGATCGTGACAGAAACTTTATTTTGCCAAGCCACGATCATGCCCTGCATTTTTCTTCCTTCATCTACACGAATTTAACACTTATACAAACATCAATTCTTCTCCAAAATTTCCAGAATTCAAACACATTAACGCAATTTCATTTCATGCTAATTATACTACGCATTTGTTGCATTAAACTCTCTAACCTCTACTCATTTGATTCTACATTTCTTACTTAACCTCTTCATTCATGAAAGTCTATCCTTTTTCCATGATTCCTCATTCACAAAGCATCAAACAATTCATTCATTAAGTTATATCCTTATTTAACACTCTAAACATTTCACATTTAGATGCATTGGCATCAAACATCCTTTTGCTTAAAGTATAACATCAAGATCAATCAAAACTTATCACACATTTAACTAACTTTTTCAACATCAAATTATGTTCCTTGTAAGCCCCAATTAAGTCCAAAAGCATCATAGTTCTATACCTCATCCTTAGTTGGTTCAACCATTGCATGATCAAAACATTACCATGAAAAATCACTACCCTTGCCGCGATCGTGACAAAAACTAAGCTCCCATTTATCTTGCAAATTTTCCAGTTTTTCTTAGGATAAAGTTTTAGGTCCGTTTTGTATGACCATTATGACCTAGAAAATGAGGTATTTAGGTAACAAATTCTTCTAAACAAATGTTCCTCTATGTCGTAAGTTTCTAATTAAATAAAATGCATGCAGATTTGTTTAGTATTCTGCAATTTATACCTAAAATACTACAGACTATTCACATACCACAGTAGCACACAGTTCTCAATTTCAAGCCAACTTTCAAGACCCTTAAGGATATAATTCGAATTGACTTCCTTCATGAAAATTGTATCCATGTGTCTCTATTTTAATATAAATTAAAAATCATCACATTTGGACATTTACATATCAATATATGGACAAAATACAGATGTATATTCAGTGAAAACACTCCATCTAACATACTCTAGCACACTTCATCTTCATTTTCATCTTAGTTAACCTCTTTTGCTTAGTCTATCATTTCTACTTAATTTCCTCATAAAAATCACTTCAATTCCATATCAATAGTTCCATCAAACAAATCATACTTTATTATTCATGAATCATACAAAAACAAAGATATAAACACATTCATTTCTTCATGATCATTTTATCACCAACTATCATCATATATGCTTATATTTAGACAACCCATGAAGAAGAAAGTTTAACTTACATGTTTAGCTCCAAAGCTTCTTCAAATCATCAAATAACCTTAGCCTCCAAGCATCATATGATTATCATTAACAAGGGGGTAGGTTAGGTTTTGTTATGGTAAGATGATGAAGATAATAAAATGGAAGTTGTAAATGAGGGATGAAAGCAAGGTGCAACGTTAATGAAGTTTGCTGAAGAAAAATTCATAAAGGAGAAGAAGAAGAAAGCAATGAAGAAGATAAAAGTTTGAATTAAAATGAAACACAAGGTAAAAGATAGTCTTTCACCTTAAGCATCGTTGGTTAAAACAAGTGCTACGGCAAGTGACACTTATCACTTGTCACATGTCACTTTCTCATAGTCCTCTTTTGGTCTTTTAAAATAACTAATCTATTTGTCTCCTAATTTTAATCCAGTTGGCTCCCAATTTTAAATGACATGTGTCATTAAATCCCAATATCATATACCAATTATTTCTTTCGTCACTCGTCACTTATTTCTACTACCATTTATCAATTATCCTACTACTTGGCATTTTTCCTAGTCCATAAATATCCAAAATTTTAGAAAAATCTCAAATTTTACCAAAAATGTATAAATCACTAATTATACACACCAACTAAATTTTCAAGACATATAATCCACATTTCACATCATAATTACATTTATAAATCAATTATACCTAGAATTTGTCAAATGAGTGCATAAAAAATCATTATAATGTGTGCAAAAATTAAAATTCACATGTGTGTATGCTAATATTATGTATGAGTATGAAATGAATTTTTCTACACTCTCTCATTGCTATTTCTCATATATGGTATTCCTGGGCTCTAACCTTTAATATAGGAACGGGATGTTACAGTAAGCAACTAGGGCAATATGATGTAGATGGTTACAAAACTATAACAGGATGACCACTGAGAGTGAGAGTAGAGAAGTGGGATGAGAGATTGAGAATGGGAGGTTGAGAGCAGACAACAGAGGTACAAATGACAACATTGAGGGTCATGTAAGTTTAGGGTTATTTTTTCAAAATTACACTTTAGTACTAAATTTTTAAAAAATACAATCCAGTCTAATTAGTGACAGATATTTCAATACCAAACAATGTCAAATCATAGTAAAAATTTACTAAATATTGTACCTTTTTTAACAGACACAGTAGGTATCGAATAGTACCATCTAGTGCAATACGATACCTATAACTCTACTTATAACAACATACTTAATACGAAATGGAAACATAATCCATCAAGTCCATCAAACCCAGGGAACCTAGGAGGATTTAACAAAAAACCACTTTTTCCACATCTCCTAGAATAAAAGGTTATATGGGGGAAGTTGCAATTGCTTGAGATATTTGTTCAGCCATACAAGATTTCCAAGTTGTGATTGAAGAACTCAATGAGCCTAAGGTTTTGAAGAACTACTTAAAAGCTCTTTGCATTAATTTATCTTGTCAGTGAAACACATTACCATCCTCATTTGTAAGAGTACTAATTCTATTAAAATTCCTTATAGATTAATCTATGAAAGAATGAGCAATTGTTTTCCCTCTCCTTTAACCATAAAACTTTAGCTTTTTATTTGAGCAAGGAGTTTTAGACAATCAAGGCTCATTCATACTCTAACATTGCACTTTTCTCTTCTCTTATATGTAAGGGATCTCCAGACTTAAGATAAAGCTTCTTTTAAGTTAACCTTAGACAATTGGCAGTAATGGTTAAAGAATTATAAGTTTTACTTTCCTATTTTTGATTAAGAAATTTAAGTTATTTAATCTTATCCAATTTTGCATACCAATAAAAGTCTTACTACCCTAAACTTTGTATAATAAGATTTTAATTATAGCATCCTCAAACTGTTCCATCTCCATAAGACAGCTGTAAATTTGAAATCGAGCTTTCTTAATCATTTTTGTAAGATATTACTCACTAAAATTAGATAATGGTTTAAAAAGGATAGATTAGCAAAGAAGGCTTTACTATAGAAATCTCAGTATCTAATCTTCAATTAAAAATGCTCTATTTAATTTCCTTTCGATGAGCCAACTTTCCCTTTGTTACTCTATGTGTAAAAGAAATGCTCTGATTTAATGCCTGTGATATGTAGCTCTTTGACACATTCTCTAAAGTCTTCATCGAAATTCCTTAAGTTGATGTTTCCCTCAGCTTCAAAATTGTATAAGATACTATTAAAGTCACCTATAATTAACCAAGGTTCATCTATAGGAGCTTTGAAGTTTTTGAGGTTTTCCTTTAAGGCACTCTTATGAAATAAATGGTTAGAATCATACACAAAAGAGATAATAACATCAGTATTCTCATTAAGAATTGTAGTAGATATATGAATTACTTGAATAGTCATTCTAAGAGTACTAAGTTGGATTTTTTTGTGGTTACCAATCATTATCCTTCCAAAGTGGTGATATTTATAATTTGATCATTTTCTAGTTAATTGAAATGAATTTGAGCTTCTGACATTTCTCCTCTTTCAATTTTATTTCTGAAAGACCAATAAGAATTTGGTTTTATCTTTTTTAACTGATTTTGAAGCATAAGTTGCTTCTTGAGGTTGCTAATCTTCCTAACATTCCATGATAATATAAAAACGGGATCAGTTAAGGATTCTCAAGCCCTTTACCTTGTTCTTTTTCCTCATGCTTCTTCTAGTTAACAACTTAAACTCCTTTAGATTATGAGGATTAGAAGAGCTCGGTTTATTCATCCTTTTGTTACCCTTAGTTAAGGTAAAATCCATATTATTACAATTCTTATTCTTATAATGAGAATGTATAGAGAGCCCTACACTATGCATCTCTTCCATTCCATTGCTAAGGCCAGTTTTTTCTGATACAGTATGTTTTTTGGCCAAAAGTTGTAACATGATTAATACTAGTCTCCTTAGTAAAATGCTTAAGGGTTAAAGTTAAACTTGAGACTATATTCCTTAGACTTTAAGAGATAAGGGGCTTTCTTTTTAGGTTTCATTAATATTATAAGCTCTATATAATGACCTTTTTTTAGAAACATCCTAGTTGGATTTTAAGATTTACCTTGGTTTGCAAGTAATGATCTTTATTAATATGATACTTAAATTGTATCCTCATGCAAATTATCATCAACTCTAAGTTAAGTGTATCATTATATTGATGTGTCCTTTATAAACATACTTGTCATCTCATAGACAGCACGTATTATATTTGCGTTTTGTTATCAAAATTAAGAAATAGTAATTGATTTAATTTCATATCCTAAACTTGAAGAATGCAACCAATATATAAGGTTCAAAATTATTAAAGTGGTATCAAATCTTTAATAGATGTCTAAAACTTGATAAAAATGTAATGATACCTCCTGAAAAATCTACATAAAGGCATACTCTATGATCAAATTATATCAATATCATAACAATTCTTATATAGCAAACACAACAGTAATAGAAACATTTTTTATAATTATTTGTACAATCATAAAGAGTAAAATACAAAATAAAGAAAGAAAGAGTGCACTAGTAGCTAAAAATGGAGAATTAAGAAGGTAAAAGCACTAATATCGAGCTTGAGAAGATAAGCAACTATTATGTACTTATCTTTGCAACAAACAAACAATAAACAAAGGTAACATCTAATTAATCATAAGAAAATAAGGATAATTTACTTACGCTTTTTTTTATGAAGTTTGATGGGTAGCCTTTACCAATTATATAAGAAAACAACTAAATCCACATACCATAGCAAGTAACATATCCTTTAGAAAGAATTTATCGAAAATCTGTAAATCATATAAAAAGTGAAACTAATCTTTGAAAAGTACAGCTTTCTAACCTCCCTTTTCAACCTTATAACTCCATCCTTTTCTAGAAAACCTCATTTAAAAATATCATAAAATTCATTCATAAATAAATGGCCAAAATGATCATACAAACATAATCTTTATATCCAAACTTTTCTCCTTCCAGAATATGTATGTACCCTTCACCCAAAACTTACACCACCAATATAAAGCTCTTGGATAAGATTTAGGGGTCATTACCCTTTGAATTATGAGACCTAGTATTTAAATTTTGTCATCATTTTCATACCATAGAAATCTCATTCCAAGGAAAATCACAATTAATATAATGTACTTTCATCATAAAAATTCATATGAAACGAAAAAAAATCAATTCCACTTGAACATCTCAAAGAAAATATAAAAATATTATCCAACCATTAGAAAATCACCATATAAATCCATCCCTTTTTATTTTGTGAAAACAAGAGGTTAAAATTGATAAAGCGTTAAAGGAAAAGTTTTAATTGTATAAATTATTTCTAATAATACTTTTGTTGAAAGAGAAATATAACAACTTAATATTTGTCACAACATCGGTGTCTCCATGGAGCTCTTATGTGGCTCCAAGAATTTGTAATAATCATAACCAAATACTAATGACACACATCCCAAAGGTATTGAAATTGAAAGAAAAAATCTATTATAATTCATAAAGTACACTCCTCTAACCCCAATGCAATTAATAATTTAACTTGTGATCCATTTGGTTCCATTTCTATTTTTCTATTGTAGTTTTAGTTTTTATTTTTTGGTTGAAATTTCTAATATAAAAATTGAAAACAAAAGCTGGTTTGCTTGAGATTTGTAATAAAAAACTAAAACTAAAACATATTTAATTTTATCATCATGTTTCTATTTTTTTAATTATACTCTTATGTTAATAATTTTAATATAATATATTATGTTTTTAAATTACTTAAGTGTTATTATAGCTAAAATTAAAATATATGCAAATTAATATAATTAAAAAAATTTACACACTAACTTTATATAATAAAATTCTATAAATTATAAAATTATATTAAGTCATTCAAATTAATAAAAGATGTCCATTATATTATAATTCTTCAAAACATAATAGCACTATTGTTTACAAAAAGAAACATAAATCAATTTGAACTAATATAATCATTCTACATTTGTCTAGCAATTTTTTTCGCTGCTAAAACATACTTTGAAGTTGTGCTGGAGTGATATTATACACCACTAAAGAAATTGCGTCTTCATTTTCAATCTCTAATTGTCTTTCATTTTCAGCACAATTGTCAAATAATTCATCCCTTTGTTCATACATTATAATATAATTGTGTATAATACAATAAGCAATAACGATGTAATTTTGTTTCTTTATATTATAACTCGATATGTTTTTAAGTATAGGGAATCTTGCTTTTAGAACACCAAAACATCTTTCAATAACATTTCCTAATGAATAATGCCTGTAGTTAAACAATTCTTCTAGACTTTGAGGTCTTCCTCTTCCTCTATAATCTCGTAAATAATATCTCTCACCTTGTTATGAAGAAAGAAATCTAGGCACATTGGTGTAGCCTGAATCAACCAACTAAAACTTACCTATCATATAAAGAACATAATATTAACTAAAAGATATTAAAAATGAATCATAATTATTTTTTTAATTAAAATAATATAATACCTTGTGGCAGTATAAGAAATTGATTTGTTGGATTTGTCACTATTTCTAAAAGAGTTCAATAATCATTTGCAGTACCTTCCCATCCAGCCATTACAAATGTAAAACTTATGTCAAATGAGCAACAACACATCATATTTTAGGTTAGATTAATTCTTTTACCCCCTGTATGATATTTGTTCATCAGTCGGAATATGTGTATCAATATGTGTACCATTTGTTGCTCTTATACAATCCTAAATATTAAAATATATATTAAAATAACTATTAATCATGTGGACATAATTGAAATAGTAATTAAATATAGGAATGTACCTAAAAATATGGAAATTATTTTGAATTATTTTGAATCTTAGGAAGTGTATTAGTAAAGGATGGTACAATAATGACTCTTTTTGCAAGATGACTAATTACATATAAGACTTTGCAAAAGTACTTCAAAATCTTCTAGGTCGAATGTTGAAAACATTCTGTATTAACTCTATTTATCTTACTTGGTCATATATTCATCAAGAAAATTGCTACTTATTCCTTTACAGTGAAATGACTTGTTGCGTTTAAGCCTTGTAAACCCTTTAGCTCATCACATAAGCTCAAGAAGATTATCTTTCTCATTCTTAATTTTCATAAATCCTTGTAAGATTCCCATTCAAATGTTCTAATATCCAATCATGACCTGCTAGAACAAAAGTTCTACATAATTTCTTTTGTAAATGAAAATATGTATTCTCTCTCCCATCTAAAGAAATAACAATTACCTTCTTTAGTTCATCATTATAATCTGATTCAAAATCTAATAAGAAATCTATGTACTTACAATGCCAACATTAAATAATTAATAAACATTCAATCAAAAGTTTTAATCAAATTTATACAAAATATTGATACAGAACATAGACTTAACATTAAGTCACACATTTATACAAAATACAAACTTAAAATGTTCAAACTATGGAATAGTGCATAATATAACAATCTTAACTTAATAAGAATTCGATATGAAATAACATGAATATATAACTAAACTGACATTGTCCAATAAAACTTCCTTGTATCTATCATCTTCATAAACATATCTCTATAAAGTGGAGAATCAAGTAAAGCCTTCATATTTTTTCCATATTGTATATCATAAATACCCAATTCATCTAAGGAATTCAGACATTCTATCATTATGTTAGACTCTTAAGATCTATTCTATATAGTGGATGATGTTTCACTCAGTTTTTTCTTAAGTAAATCATTCTTTTTTTTATTGCTCACCATTTATAAACAAGACCTCTTCTGCAATGTTGAAATGTATCTTCTTTGCCTTCTTATTATTAGGAGATTTCTTTCTCCTAAATGGAGAACTTATATCTTGATCTCCTTTTTCATTATATGAGCAATCTTTAAAAAACATCATTTCTATGTTCCTCTTTTGTACTATTTGATGGAGATTGAGTTGATGAATGTGCATGTAATCCAATTGCATTAGTATCTTAAAAATATGAAAAAAGTATGAAAATTCCTTACATCCTTTTTTCTTGAATCTGTGAGCCATTTTATGTTCCTATAATGATGAAAAAGAAACATGAGAATATATATTATATAATATGATATATTAATAAAAAAAAGACATATTTTACCTTAAATACGTTTTCCCAACATTCATTTGTAGCCTTAACTTCAATAGTAAAGGAGTTGTAATTGATTTCTTTGAGTAAGTTCTTGAAATTCTTCAATGTATCCTTTAATCCATTGTACTTATTCTTCAATGTATCCTTTAATCCATTGTACTTATTCTTCAATTAAATATCAACATGCTTAAAATTCTTCAACCTAACCCTTAATTCATTATACTTATTCTTTAATTAAATATCAATGTATTCCTTATTGAATTTTTTTGAAGACCTGCCTTAATATTCTTCTAACTAGATTTGGAATAGTCATTCAATTTCCCTTATTCACTTCTTCAACCATCAAGGAGATTAAATACATCTTTATAGTATCATTCCGTACCCCATCTTTTTCATTTATTTCGACATAATCATTGGAATTGTTTATCTTGTTCAAACTTTCCATCACTAAATGTAATCACATATAAGTGACATCATTCACAACAATTTATACAAAGGATATTTAAATGCTAAACATTGTTAAAAATAAACATAAGAAAACCATCCTAAATGCTAAACTGCATACAAATGCATGAAAATGATAAAAGACTTAAAGTGAAAAATTAAATGAAAGTAAATCAACCTCTATAAAAATATCCACAATATTCAATGTTCATCTATGGTACATAAGTTGTCTTTTAAAATTTTGATTCTATAGCAAAAAAATAAAGGTGTAAATTTAAGCAAGGTCATAATATATGCATGGTGCATGTCATGCTCATGTAAGCAGAAGTGTTTTTACTAATATGAACCATTTATGGGGTAATTACTGCAATAGACTAAGTTAAAGGGCCTATAGTGTTTTTCTCATATTTAACTATTAATTAATCCATAGTACACATATGAGTACTGGTTGAGATTTATCAAAGATTTTACTCTAAAGAAGGCCTAAAGTTTAGGCGAATGAACATCATCGTTCAATGCTATATACAACATTGTTGGAAAGTGGTATACAATCACCTCAATAGTAAAAGACATTTTTCCTAAACAACTAGAGCCCTAACCTTCCAACAAAAAAACTCATCACTTAAGAAATATTATGAGTAGTTGAATTCATTGCACATCGTTGGTTTTAAGAACCATAAAGGCTTCTAGAGATTTTCTCAGCAATGAGTGACTAAAGAAAGAAGGAATAAACTACAACTCCATAAGATGAGGGTGTCACACATATTGGACTGACTGGTGAACTAGAAGTGAGGAGCTCTATTTTGATGTTTGACGTAGATGACTGGTTATTATAATTGGAGAAGAAGCAGTTGGCTTTGATGTGTGTAGGTAGTGGCAACTAAAGAAGGCTCAATTGTATAGTTGAAGAAGAAGACAGTTATAACTTGACCTAAATTATGTCGAGGCTAGTAGTCAGTGGCTTGGACGGAACTAGCGATGTGTGACAATTGAGTAGAGATGATCTTGATGCCAACGATGTTGCTACGATGACTAGTTAAAAATATTATTATAAATAAGAGTTACACTAAAAGTGAAAGAAAATAAAATGGAATTCTCGTACACAAGAAAATTCAAAAAAACAAAATAATAGAGAAGTTCATGAATTACCAATTTAGTTTCAGTTATGCTACGGTAATTGATTTGGCAGTGAAGATATGTACCTGCCACATTTTAATTCACAATTCACAATTAAAAAATAAATGTGTCTTTGTTCCAACCCCCACGTAAGCCCCATGTAGAGGATAGGTTGCTTTGCTTAAAGAGCATCCTTTTTATGATTAGACTCAAACATGTCTTCTATTAACAGGCTCCATAAAATCCAGAAAAATAGTTGATGTGATATAAACCATATTTGATTTTAGCTATTCAAGTTCCTTATACATGTTACTGTAGCATAATTGAAACTAGATTGGTAATTCATCAACTTCTCTCTTATTATTGTTTTCTTCCACTTCTCTTTTGTGTGAGACCTGTTTTAGGAGAAGAAGATGATTAGAAGAGAAGGCGATGAAGGCATTAGTTTTTTCGTTGAGTTCTAGTTGTAAAGAAAGCTTTGAACACAAGTAACAGCAAGAACTTAAAAGCAAATGAAGCAAAAGAGATGAAAACAAATAGGAAAAGGGCATGCCTGGAGAAATCGCATCACAAAAGACGCAGGAGACACTAAAAATGCTAAAGTCCACATAGAGAAACCAATTATGATGTTGTTTTTATGAAACAAAAAACCTATTCTAAAAATACACAAAAATGTGATTTTTACGTTTTTGTAAATTTGTTGTTTTTTCCTTATTTTAAAAATGAAAATAAAAACAAGTTTCAACCAAACACATTGTAAGCATCTGTTTCTCTTTTTTACAAAAGCAACAAAAAAACAAAAGAAAAATGAAACCAAATAGCCATTTGATAAAACAAAATTTCCAAAAGTATATCTATTTTCTCTACCTAGGTTATATAACATATTAAAACAAAAGTCACTTAATAGTTACCCAAAACATGCTTAATTACTTGAAAATACTTGAAAATAGTAGTTACTTATTCAAAACTAGAAGAATTAAAGAAAGTGTGGCATTCTTGCATTCATTTGTCCCCCCAAAAAATGGCCAAATTAACTCTATTCACTTATTTCATCTACCAGATACTTTAATAGTGCCCCAAACTTCAAGAACCTAAAAAAAATTATTTTGGATGATTTTTAGGTGAATTTTGGTGAAAAGGGAGAGCAAAGAGACATGAAAATGGGGGAAGAAAAACGAGGGGGTGTCTTGACTTATTTTAAATAAATCTTATAGTACCATTTTTTTCTTTTTAATAAATGTTATAGTACCTTTTTTCTTTTTAATATTTAACCCTTTTATGTTGGACCCCGATTTTTCTTCTTACTATATGTTGGGGATTAATTTTATTTTTGTTGCGATTAGGTATAAATC